>CAUYON010112528.1:0-24517 GCA_963573935.1 Arctocebus calabarensis
CTTCTGTACAGCTAAGAACATAGTCAGTACAGCAAGCAGACAGCCCTCAGAATGGGAGAAAATATTTGCAAGTTATGCCTCTGAGAAAGGTTTGATAACCAGAATACACAGAGAACTCCAATGTATTAGTAAGAAAAGAACTAGTGATCCCATCTCAGCATGGGCAAAGGACCTGAAGAGAAACTTCTCTAAAGAACACAGGTGCATGGCCTACTGACTCATGAAAAAATGTTCATCATCCTTAATCATCAGAGAAATGCAAATCAAAAGTACTTTGAGATATCACCTAACTCCAGTAAGATTAGCCCACATAACAAAATCCTAAAACTACAGATGTTTGTGAGGATGTGGAGAAAAGGGAATGCTTCTAGACTGCTGTGGGGATGCAAACTAATATATTCCTTTTGGAAAGATATTTGGAAATCACTTAGGGATCTAAAAATAGACCTGCCATTTGATCCTTCAATTCTTCTATTAGGTATATATCCAGAGGGCCAAAAATAACTTTATAACAAGGATATTTGCACTAGAACGTTTATCGCAGTCCAATTCATGATTGCTAAGTCATGGAAGAAGCCCAAGAGCCCATTGACCCATGAATGGACTAATAAATTGTGATATATGTACACCATGGGATATTATGCAGCCTTAAAAAAAGATGGAGACTTTACCTCTTACATGTCTGCATGGACGGAGCCAGAACATATTCTTCTTAGCAAAGCATCTCAAGAATGGAAGAAAAAGTGTCCAATGTTCTCAGGCCTACTATGAAACTAATTTATAAGTACTCACACTTTGAAATGAAAGCTATAATCCAACTACAGCCCAAGGTGAAGGGGAACGAAGAGAGGGAGAGGAGAGTATGGGGGAGGTCGGGTAGAGGGAGGGTGGGACCACACCTATGGTGCCTTTTAAGAGTACATCTTAAATCTACTAAGGGCAGAATATAAATATCTTAACACAGTAACTAAGAAAATGTGGTGAAGGCTATGTTAACCAGTTCGATGAAATTATTTTAAGTCATATATAGAACTAGCTCATTGTACACCATAATTGCATTAATGTACACAGCTATGATTTAATAAAAAATTTAAAAAAAGATGTTTTTGCTCGAGCATGTTCATTAACAAGAAATGTGACAAAACAATTTTTATTTATTTATTTGTTTTTTCTTTCAGTTTTTGGCCAGGGATGGGTTTGAACCCACTACGTCTGGCATATGGGGCCAGTGCCCTACTCCTTTGAGCCACAGGCACTGCTCGATAAAACAATTTTTAAAAAAATTACCTGGGGATTTGTGTGGTGGCTCTAGCCTATAATCCTAGCACTCTGGGAGACCAGAGAGGGAAGGTCAAGACTAAAAACAGAAAAATAGGCCAGGACATTATGGTAGGTACCTATAAGTCCCAGCTACTAAGGAGGCAGGAGAATCACTTGAATCCAGCGTTTGAGGTTGTTGTGTGCTAGGCTGATGCCATGGCACTCTAGCTTGGGACACGGAGTAAGACTCTGTCCTAAAATAAAATAATTAAATAAAATAAAATAACTTGGGGGACCATTAGTCTGAGGCAGCTCTAGTGCCCTGGGTTTCTAGTTTGTAAAAAGAAGCCCACCTCAGGGTAAAAAGTAAAAAATCAGCAACTACCCACTAACTTCTACCAGGGCCTAGGTATGATCCAAATAGGGCTACTACTACTGCACATTGACCGATCAAATATTTTTCTTACCTTACCTTGCTTTAGTGTTCATCTTATGAAACCCCAGCCCCCTCCCGGCCACCCTGCCCCCTCACTAGAGCCTTAAATTACCTGCCATCTAGAGCTGCCCAATTCATGAATTTATGTCTGCTCAAATAAACCCTTTAAAATTTTATGGTACTTAAATTTATCTTTCAACAGAACTGAAATGAACAATGAGAATAAAATGATAAAAGTTGTAAGTGCCATTAAAATGCTATAGCAAAAACACCTGTAGAAAATTAATTCCAACCACAGATAATTAGAAAGAGGTAGTAATTCTAAAGGAACAGCAGGATTCAGGTCTTCTAGATGAGGGGGGGGGGAACAGCATGATCAAGGAGACATGCAGAAAAAAAGTTTACATCATTTAGACAGAGCAATGAATTTTGTTTTGAGGGAAGAGTAACATAAGGCTAGCTGCAAGAAGGGAAGGCTCAGTGGGGTGCAGCCAGGAGGGCTTTGGTTGCAAGCTAGGGAAGGAGGCTTTATTTTACTGACAAGGAGACACCATCAAAGGACTTTCACCAGAGATGTACATATTTACTTCAGTGATGTAGAAAGAGTTTTCTAGCAGCTGTTTAAACATATTATATAATGGAAGGGAAAGAATGCAGACATGCTCCCACAAGAACCCACCAATCTCTAAATTAGGGAATGAAGGCAGGGAGAGAAAGATGGGAGAGTTGAAGAAACCAGTGTTACCCAGGCCAAGCACAACTCCACCTTGCTGATACCGCCTCTTACATCCTTTTGGTATTTCCTCTTTTCAGTTCATTAGGTTGAGTTTAAGTCTCTATTTGAATTTATAAATAACAAGATTTTAAAATGCCCTAACATTGTATCAATTGGATAGCAGCATATATGTATACTGCTTTGTTCTTTCTACCAGAAAGTGGTGCCAAATTGTGCCTACCAGCATAAATATCTAATGAGAGTTTTAAACATTCAAGTGTGAAAAAAGTGCCGGCCACAAATACCATCTAAACAGATGGGGTAGTGGTGGCTTTCACTTGCCTTAGTTTGACGTTTTGATGACCCGGCTGAGAAATAATGGAAGACCACAAGCATCAGAGAGCCCATCTGCCTATTCATATAGAATCACTCGAAGCTCATATGTAAAATACATGGCTAGAAATACTTTGTTAAAAGGAAAAAGTTTTGAGGCTAGTATAAGTTCTCAAAACTGGAGACGATTTCTTGCCTGGAAAGGAGGGAGAATAATTCAAAGCCTAAATTTTATATCTGGATTAAACATTGAACAAATCATATGATCTATTTGCTACTTTTTTTTAGACAGAGTTTCACTCTATTGCCCCAAGCTAAGGTGCTCTGGCATCAGCCTCACTCATAACAACCTCAATAATGAGGTTCAACCTCAGGTTCAAGAAATGCCCCTGCTTCAACCTCCACAGTAGCTGGGACTACCACCACTGGCCACAATGCCTGGTTAGTTTCTCTATTTATAGAAGAGACATAGTCTCACTCTTGCTCAGGCTGTTTTTGAACTCCTGAGTTCAAACAATTCACCCTCCTCAGCCTCCCAGAGTGCCGGGATTACAGGTGGGAGCTGCCTCACCCTGCCAATTTGGTATCATCTAGAAATAACACAAACTACAACAATATACACAGATCTGAAAGAAAATATCAAAGTAGTTTATGTTTCTCTATATGACAGTGAGGCAGGTATTTTTGATGAGAAAACTATGTTGTGTCAGGACTTTGGTTGGACCTTTGTTTTCACCATATACAATACTTGTGAACACAGTTTAATTCAATATCCTGTTGCAAGAAAGTAGAACAAATAGAACTCTGGTTGACCGATGACTTCCGTGTTGTCTGGGTCCCCTGGATTCTTAAGATGCTGTTGCCACTCCATCAGACTGCCCAGGGAAGTCCTGGGATGACGATTCATCTCTCTTTTGTGTTATTCTTTCTTGCTTTTAGTTACTATGCTACATTAAGAATCATATATTTTGTACGTAAATTAGATTTTCTCTTTCTCATTTACATGTATTCAATACCCACCTGCAAAAAAAAAAAAAAAAAATTCAGATTGAAACATGTGTCTGTCTATCAGTGATGTGGGCAGGAGAAAAGTGTCATAACAGAATACAAAGAGGCAAGTGTTAACCTTTGGTTTCTGATCAGCGTGTGCACTCTCCCTGGACCAGCCTTGGGGTGGTCACATTTATTCATTCATTTATTCAATCAGTAAAAACTTCATAAATGCTCATTTTTATTTCAAATGCTATTCTAGTACTCTGGAGATATGTTGTGAGCGATTCATTTTTCCTCATGCAGCTTATGTTGTAGTTATATAATATATCAAGTGGTGGTAAATTCTATGAGAAAATGAAATCAAGCAGATTAAGGAGTCTAGAGAATGTCAACATAGGGTAGGAGTGAGGAAGGGGAAGTGCTATTATTAAAAGGCCATCAGAGAAGGCCTTGATGGTAAGATGACCTTTGAGTAAGTCCTGAAAGGAAAGGAATCATTGAGCTGAATTGAATAAGAGCAAGAGAATTCCAGGCAAATGAAGGAAAGAGCAAAGCACAGTCTCTGAGAAGAGAACATGCTTGCATCATTTGAGGAACAGCGAGGAGATCAACCAGTGAGGCTGGAGGGGAGTGAATGAGGGGAATGGTGTCATTTGTGCTGGGAACTTAATGTACACAGGTTACCAGTGACCAAAGAGAAAGGCTAGGATTAACAAAAGAAGAATTCATTACTTACAGGTCCCTGCACCACACGGGCCCACATGATCAATCCCCAGGTTTGGCCAAGAGGCAGAGCAGGAATGAGAGGAAAGCATTGTCCAGGGATTTTCTTTAGCCAATCCCAGGAAATTGTTACTGGGATTTTCATGGTAAAGGCAAGGCCTGGCAAGGCAACACATTATGCTGTCTACTGTGAATAATTCTGATGGGCTTCGGGGCATACACAGAGCTATCCTTAGCTACTTGGTGACTGGCACTGGTTGATTTAGTGCAGGAGAAATATTGTCTTGATATGTAAGTTGGACAAGGGGTGGTTGGGATAGAATTGCAGGGTTGATTGGAGGGTTTGCAGGATGATTTTCACACACTGTGAAAGTAGGATTGCAGGAGAGATGTAAACACCTTTGGACATTAGTCTGCCCTTGTGATTAACAGATGCCAAATTGACAAGGACGGAATCTAAGAAAATGGTTAAAACACAGTGGTAAGACACAAGGTCAGAAAAAGCAAAGGGAGCAGATGATTGATAGGAATATCTGTAAGCCATTGTCAGTATTTTGGATTTTACTCTAGATGAGATGGGAAAGTAGGTGGAGATCTTTGAACAGAGGAATGACATGATCTGACTTAATATTTTTAAAAAAGTATCTGTGGCTGCTGAGCTGCTGTGGTAGAAATAGTTTGGGGAGAGAGAAGAATTTCAGTAGTTTCTTTTTTTACTTAAGTTTGAACTGTCTATTAAAAAAAAAAGGTGCAGTTGTTGCAAAGGAAGAAAGTTATATGTAAATGTTCCTGAGTGTAGATTTAGGAATCTTTAGTGCATTTCTCATGGTGATTAAGGCCTTGAGATAAGATGCCATGCTACTAGACTGGGCTAAATAGAAAAGAGGAGGTATGACTGAGCTCTTTGCCACTGCAGCACTGAGAGACTGGGGTCATGAGAAGAAACCTATGAAAATGCAGGGCATCCCAGAGTCACCATACACAAGAAAACATCGTAACACCAGATAGATGGAAACGTGTTTTTCCTATGAGTGGGAGAGATTTCATATGTCTGCATAAAGACGTGGCCAATAGGTAGAGAATATTTTGTAAATATTCTATAAAATTTTGTAATGAATATTGTGGCAAATAAAGGTACAATTTCCCATTTTCCCTATGTATGGTGACAGTTGGGACATCCTGTAGACTTGAAAAAGGCAGTCGGTGAGGAGAGAGAGGAACCATAAATGGCACTTCGGAAGCTATATTAAAACACATTTTGAGAAGGAGGGATTAATCAAGTATCAAACGCTGATGATGGATTTAATAAAATGAGGCCTGCTAATAGACTGGATTTAGCAATTCAAAAGTCTTTGATGACATCGGTAAAATCTGTTTTAGTGGAATAGCTTTAATGAAAGGTGGATTGGAGAGAGGACTCTAGAGAAATTGGAAGGAGAGAATTTTGAGACAGGAAACAGAGCCAACATTTTTAGAGAGTTTTATTGTGGAAAGAAGCAGGGAATTGGGGAATAGCTAGCGATAAATGTTGGCTCAAGAAAGTTATTTTGTTTTTAACATGGCTGATACTACAGTGTGTTTTTATGTCCTTGGGGTTTAGCCTATGAATTAGGACAGAATACAGATACTGAATAGAGAAACAGAAATGAATGGAGAAATGTTCCCAAGTAAGGAACAGGGGATAAGATAAAGTGAATAAACAGAAGAGTTAGTCTTTTTTTTTAGAGACAGAGTCCCACTCTGTTGCCCTAGGTAGAGTGCCCTGGCATCACCATAGCTCATAGCAATCTCAAACTCTTGGGCTCAAGAGGTGCTCTTGACTCAATTTGTTATCTAACTAGGACTATTGGCACCCACCATGATGGCTGATTAATTATTCTGTTTTTAATAGAGATAGGGTCATGTTCTTGCTCAGGCTATCCTCAAACTCCTGAGCTCAAGCAATTCTTCCTTAGCCTTCCAGAGTGCTAGAATTATAGGCATGAGCCACTGGTCGTAGATAGGGGCAGGAGGATTTTATCCATAGTAATAGCAAGGATTGCAGGGTATAGGAATACAGGTCCAAATACCTGATGATGGAAGTAGGAAAAGTGTTTCCTGGTTGCCTTTTGTTTTATTTAGCATAATAGGAAGCTGAGATTTGAAGGATGAGGAGGTATTGACTAAATCCCACTTCACACATCTGAGACACATACCAACCTTCTATTATTAGCAGACAGTAACTCACCTAAAGTAGCTTCTGCATGCACAGGGCCACATATCTGGAGAAGGGTGTATTAGAACATGCAATAGCCAGTGGTATCCCTACTCCCTGAAATTCAGATGTGCCTCTTTGACATCAGTTGTCCCATCTCAGCTTCACTAGAATTCTGTTATCTACAAAGAATTTTCTCTAAAGATTTTCTCTGGTACTCGCATATATGCTTTTTTACTGGATTGTCTATGTGTTTACTGTATGTTTATGATTTTTAGAAAGAGACTCAGGCCTGGCTGCAAGTAAAACAGGAATTAATAAGTCACAAATATATAAATACCAATTCTGATAAGTGCTGGGAAAAGGAGAGGTGAAATTTGAGCAGAGATCTGAAGGTAACATGAGGCAGGCTAAAATGAAAAGAAGAAAGGAAATGCACAAAGACCTTGCAGGAAGTATTGAAGAAAATGAAAAGAAGCCAGTGGAAAAGGAACAGAGAGTGAAGGGGAAAAGAGTGATAGAGACAGGGAGTGACGAGGTTGGACAGAGCTAGGTAATCAAGAGCCCTGTAGGTCATTTGCTGAATTTTGGTCTTATCCAAAGACCAGAGGAAAGCCATGGAAGTCATTTAAGCAAACTTGATATGATCAGATGAGTAATGCAAAGCAGTTCACAACCAAGACAGTCACAAGTTCTCACCATGAAGCTCACTCCATGAAGAGGAAGACGAGTCTAGTCTAGTGGTTTAAAGGAAACACAGAATCAGACGTGCATGGGTGAGTGCCATAGATATTGAAAGACACAAAGGAGGAACATATGAAAAGAACTAGCGAGGCAGTATAGATTTAGTCTGTCAGTTAATTGTCCCATAGTGCAATTCTCTATTTCCCAGACTCAGTATCTCAATACTAGTCTTGTTAGTAACTTGCAGTCTTGAATCTCCTCTTACTCCTGAATCCAGCCCTTATTTTTTCTAGTTTCTCACTGAATCTTAAATACTATCTTTTCTTCAACGTTCCCACAGATTCCATATGCTCAGAACTCAAAGCCCCTTTTCACATCATGCCCATTCCTCCATGATACCATTTCTTAGTTCTCCATTTCTGCCACTGTAGCCACATTAAGGTAGTGACACTTATGCTTTCTCACCTCTAGGAAGTCATCATGCACAACCTATTGACTAGAGTTTTCTCCCCCTCTGTTTCTTTGTAGGAAATTCTCAAACTTGGGGCAGGATTCAGAGATTAACCAAAAGTGTTGCTCCAAGTGCCAAGCAATTATTTCTTTAAAAGAAATCTGATAGAATTTAGAATCATTTGTTTACAAGAAATCTGATATAAGACAGAAATCTGATAGGGTGATAATTTGATAATAATTTTATTAAAATAACTACATGCTGAAGGATTACTGAAGGATTACTATTACACTAGATAATAGTTTTCAGTTATATCTTATTGGAAAACATTTAGTTTGAACTAAAATTCCCTTGTATAGTTGGAAATCTCAACATTAATGGAAGCAGAGTCATATAGTTTTTATTTAGGATCTGTAAAAATCACTAATGAGCTTTAATCCAGTTATTAGGAAGTGCTAAAAATACTAATGAAAAGGAAAGAGTTAAAATCTTCTTAAAATGATCTGAATAAATTTTTCTAAATGTTCTTCTTTTCTAAATGTTTTCTAAATGTTCTAAATATATGTATATTATTATGCTTGTATACATTAAAGCATAACAATCTATTTTTTAAAGAATTTTCTATTTAACTTGTTCAATAATGAAAATAATACCACTTAGATTGTGTTTACTTTTCGCATAGTGCATATAGAGTCACATACATTATATCATCATGATTTTTAAGTTATAGACCTTCTCTTAGTGACGATGAACACCACTAGAGACAACAGAATAGCACTATTCCAAAAACTTCTCTGAGTCATCTTTGGGACTTGCTTTTCAGCTTAGCCTAGAAATTAATTTGGTTTAAAGATCCCCTGAGTTAGTTCAATGAATCATTTCTCATGTGTAACCCTCTATACGTGTATTTTCTTGACAATGACATTTTAACAATGAAATTTCATCAAAACTCATAGGAGATTAACTCTGGGCTGGGAAGAACTTGTGCAGAGTGGTAGGAAATACAATGGTCTTCTCTTTATATTTGCATTAGAAATAAAACTTCTAAGGTGTGGAAGATACTTTCAGTTGCATTAACAATAGCCATTCTCTCCTCTGCCTTATTGTTCTTTGTGGATAGAGGCAAAAAATGCCAGATAGTCACCCAATATTTCTCAAAGGAACAATGGTATGTGACCCAACCTTCACCAGTGGGACCCATGGTTAAGTTTTCTGATAGGCTTTGACAAAAAGGGTGTGAGGCCTGGAGCTATGTCAGCCTTGTGTTGACTGTAAAAAAAACAAACATGAGGATTAAAGCCAGTATGATGAAATTATACAGCAGAAAGAGGGAAAGAGCTTGGGTATATGATGTTATAATAAAGATTCTGAACCACCTTTGAACTATTCTCCAAGGTTTAGACTACCTCATATGGTCTATCACATTTTCTCCTCACATAAGGGCATCTTTTTTTGGGAAAAATGACCTGATTAAGTCTCCAAATAAACCTGCTAATAAAACATCTTAATAGTACCTACAAGTGGAAAGGTAAAGAAGAGTTCTTATCTCTGGATGATTTTTTTTAATTACCTCGATCGTTGAGATTGTTAATGGTAAATAAACCTGGAATTTGTGAATTTATGAAGCATGGCCTGCTACAAAATGCCATGTCAGCTACCTAAATAAAAGATTGTAAAATGAATTTTATGACTATAACAGCTCTCTTTGTGTCACCAATGCCCTATAGCTATTACTCAGAGACTTTATATATTAAGTTTGGGTCAGAATGGATGCTAATATTGCTAGGACAACTGTGTTATTAGTTCAGGATTTTACCATATTTCACCTCTGTTTCCTTTGAATTCTTAGTAATGCGTAATATTGGATTAGTTCTCTGGAGTTTGTGAACATGATTCAATAATTCTGCCCTTAATGATATTTTACTGCCACTCCTTATAAATTTCATTATCTAATGAGAAATACAAAAGACAATTCAAGCAGGGCAATATTTTCAGGAGATGCCTAAAGGGTAATACTTGATGTCTTCATATTTCTAATCAACTCTTTATGGACTATTCCTAACAAGAAGCCAGACTGGCCATGGGTGAACACAGAGCTGCTCAAACTTAAGGTAACATTTCCCAACTTCTCTTTAAACCAGGGATGGCATTGTGACTAAGTTCCAGCCAAACAATGAGAATGGGGTTATCTGGAGGCAATTTCCAAATCATGGTCATTATAGGAAAAGATGTGCCTTCTGTTTTTTGTTTTTATTCTTCTTTCCTTTGACTGGTAAAAAAAAACAGATTGCACCATAATAGGGACATTGTTGTTAAAGATGAAAAGGTAACAAAATAGAAGGAGCCTGGCTATTTGATAATTACAGAATTACCTTGAGATCCTGGATCAAATTACTAGGCTTCCACATGAAAGAGAATAAAGCTCTTTAATCAGCCACTGTTATCTTTGCTCTCTACTATTGACTTGAACCAGTATTCAAACTAATACATTCATCCTCCATGACGATTTGGTATACACCCATGGTACATTTGTTAGATTTGGTCCTTTAAATAGATTGTTTGCATTTATTTTCTTTGTATTCCCTCTTTTAAAATCTTAGGGAACATCTAGAAGTTTCTGTCATCTTGGATTATTTTAGTAAATGAACAAAACCCAATTTCAGTAGACGCATGAACTTAAAATGTTATTTAGCAAATTGTATTTCTCAATTATCACCATCTACAGATTTTCCTCACCGACTATTTTAAGGAAATGTTAGCATTTGCTTAAAGTTCTTAATATAAACTGTTTTTTTGCACTGTGAGCTTTCCCAAAATAATTAGGTAGGTTTAAACCTGTTCCTAGAAAATTTTTTGTTGGATGGAGGTCAATTAAAAAAAACTCTAACAGTTAAGAACTTTAAAATTAAGAATTCTGTGCATGTCAACAAAGCTACACTCAAAGACAAAGCTCTTTAACTCTCGCCTTTACAAGCTTTTGGACAAAGAGTAGTGTAAGGTCATTTTATTTTCATCTATCTCATTTTTCCTTTTGACTTTTTTCATAATTGTTGGGGTTTTTGATATGTTCTATGAAGTTCTGTTCACTATCACCTGAAAAATGCAAAATCAGTGAGAATGAGAAAAGTATCTGGAAAAGAAGACTTCTGATTTGGAATGAAAGTGATAACACACAATGAAGGAATTTGTGAGAAAATAATGTTATATAGGCATGAAGAACTAACAGTAGGAAGTACTGTTAAAGGAAAGTCTTAAAGGAGAAAATATATAATGCAAAGTGTAGAAAGATCCCTGTGCCTTTACAAAAGAAAATGAGTAGGTAATGAGAAAATTGAGTGACGAATAGAAAAATTAGATCTGGGTGGCAGGACATTAAAAGTACTAATGACTGATTGAAATTTCTTAGAAATTCTATTTTAATTGGTCTGGGCTATTGCATGTAACCTGGATTTCTTGATTTTTTAAAATCCCTCTGCTGATTCCCTTGTGCAGTCAAGACTGAGGGTGACTCGTCTAAGGAAACAGCATCAATGCCAGAGGCCAGTTGGCTTAATGTGAATGCAGAAGGTAGAGAATTCACTCAAAACCTTCAATTTAAGATCGGGGAAAAGTCTGATCATAAAAATATCTCAAGTTACACAAGGTCAGAGGCTATTACCCCATCAGTAACAGAAGAGATTCTAAGATTCTATAAGATAACGCTAGCCAAGAGAACTCTGTTCGATGATGGAAATGTTTTGTCTATGTTGTCCAGTATGACATGTTTTGTCTGTGTTGTCCAGTATGACAACCACCTGTCACATACTCTAGTGAGGCTTTGAAATGTAACTGGTATAAAGGAAGAACTAAATTATCAATATTACCTAATGAACCACAGTATTTTAAATTAATACTATAATCAATTTTTAATTCATTTGTACTTACATTTAAATAGCCATAAGTGATAAGGGACTATCACATTGGATAGCATAATCCCAAATTATTCATAGGGAACATAAAGTTGGAGCATGACCTGACTCCACAGATTTTCAGTGTTGAAAAGTGGGTAGCCTATTTTAGGGAAAGATGCCAGATATAACATGTATTTGCAAAGAAAAAAATGTGAATTTTTTAAAGTTCCAAGGAATAAATTCATATTGTACTTGCAGACCGAACTAAATATTAATCTTAAATTACCCTGTGTAAATCTTCAAAATCAAAGAATTTTCAAAACAAAAATCCAGTTATAAACATGAATTTATATATGGCTTTCATTTTGAAGCTTTTGATTAAATTAACTGCTTAATTTTTTTTTTTTTTTTTTTTTTTGAGACAGAGACTCAAGCTGTCACCCTGGATAGAGTGCCGTGGCATCACAGTTCACAGCTCACAGAAACCTCCAATTCCTGGGCTTAAGCGAGTCCTTGCCTCCACCTCCCAAGTAGCTGGGACTGCAGGTGCTCGCCACAAGGCCTGGCCATTTTTTGGTTGCAGCCTTCATTGTTGTTTGGCGGGCCCGGGCTGGATTCGAACCCGCCAGCTCAGGTATACGTGGCTGGCGCCTTAGCCCGCTGAGCCACAGGCACTGAGCCTAACCGCTTAATTTTAATTTTTATTTTTTAGACAAAGTCTCACTTTGTCATCCTCAGCAGAGTGCTGTAGAATCATAGCTCACAGCAACCTCAACTCTTGGGCTCAAGTGATTCTCTTGCCTCAGCCTCCTGAGTAGCTGGGACTACAGGTTTCCACCACAATGTCTGGTTATTTTTAAAAAAGGGGTCTTGCTCTTGCTCAGGCTGGTCTTGAATTGCTGAGCTCTGTGATCCACCTGCCTCAACCTCCTAGAGTGCTAGGATTACAGGGAAGAGCCACTGCACCCAGCCATAACTGCTTAATTTTTTTTTCCTTTATTCAGCCACAACTGTGTGCATTGATGCATTCATGGGGTAAAATGTACTGATTTGATATACAATGTGGAATGCTTACATTGAATTGATTAACATAGCCATCACCTTGCTTACTTATTTGTTGAGGTAAGACATTAATACTCTATTCTTAATAGTTTTGAAATATACCAATGCATTATGCACATTAGGTGAGGTCCCACCACATACCCTCCCTCCTCTTACCCCACCTCCCTTTCTCTCCTTCTTTCTGGACTATAGTTATGTTTTACCATTCAAATAGATGTGTAGGTGATTCTATATTGATTTCATAGTAGTACTGAGTACATCGGATACTTTTTCTCCCCATTCCCCATACTGTACTAAGAAGAATATGTTCCAGTTCCATCCAGCTAATCATAAAAGATGTGAAGTCTCCATCCTTTTATGGCTGTATAGTATTCCATGGTGTATGTATCCCACAATTTGTTAATCTATTCAAGAGTCAATGGGCACTTGGGCTGCTTCCATGACTTGGCAATAAAGAATTGGGCTGCAGAGCAGCACCTGTGGCCCAAGTAGTAGGGCGCCAGCCCCATATGCTGGAGGTGGCAGGTTCAAACCCAGCCCCGGCCAAAAACTTCCAAAAAAAAAAAAAAAAAAGAATTGGGTTGCAATAAACATTCTGATGCAAAGGTCTTTATTGTAAAATGATTTTGATAATCTGGGTGCATACCTAGTAGAGGAATTGAAGGTCTACTTTAGTTCCTTCTTTCCAAAAAGGCTGTGTTAGTTTGCATTCCAACCAGCAGTGTAGAAGTGTTCCCTTGTCTCTGCATCCATACCAACATCTATAGTTTTGGGATTTTGTTATGTGGGCTAATCTTACTGGAGTTAGATAGTATCCCAAGTGGTTTTGATTTGCATTTCTCTGATGATTAAAGATGAAGAGCATTTTTCATATGTTTGTAGGCCCTGTGCCTGTCTTCTTAAGAGAAACTTCTGTTCAAGTCTCTTGCTCACAAGGAAATGGGGTTATTTGTTCTTTTCTTATTGATTAGTTTGAGTTCTCTGTGGATTCTAGTTGTCAGACCTTTGTTGGAAGCAAGACCCGCAAGAATCTTCTCGCATTCTGAAAGCTGTCTATTTGCTTTACTCACTGTGTTCTTGGCTTTTCAGAAGCTTTTCAGTTTGATCAAATCCCAGTAATATATTTTTAAATATAAAATTATGGCAGTAAGCTTCATGTCTAAAGCATGAACAGTCTATACACAGGGATAAAGCTGGAATCTATCCCAATAAAATAAGCACATCTTCCTTTTTTTAATCTTCATACTAATAACTAGCTTGTGGGCTTATTATAGTCACTATTAAAAGCTGCATATACATGTTCTTATTTTGTACTCACAATAATCTTTAGAGGTAGGTACTATTGCCACATTAAATACATGCTAAAATTGAGGTTCAAAGAATCTAATAACTTTCTCAACTTCACCCAATTTATGAACATTAAATCTTAATGCCTCATTCTGTCTTTAGTAATAGTATTAATAGACAAATCTCCTTATAATTGTGTAGGAATATTTAGTAATGGTGTTTCTGTGGCTATTCAACATTTCAATATTACTATTTAAGTAAATGTTCTGTCAAATGAAAACAATTAGTCACTGTCTGAACAAGGTATCACCTATTTGTGTACTTATGAATGCATGTTACTTCATTAATGCTATTTATATTTCTACAACTCAAGCTTTCCAACAATAGCTAGAACAAATCCAAATTCTGGAAGCCACAGTAACAAAAAAAATATTACTGTGAAGGGATTAGAACAATAGATTGCTTTGCATTGTCTCCTGTAGCTTTGCCAAGGTAGCAAGAACAGAAGAAGAATGATTATCACCCATGCCTTTTGTTTTAGAACTATTTACTAAGCTAAAATAATTTGAAAATACACTTCCAAAAGAACTGGCTGATTTGCACATTTCTTGCAAATGCATCCACCAAATGACAATGGCATTTAAAAAAAATCAAAATTTACAGTAAAAAGATAGTGCAGGATTTTGAAGCAAACAAAGCCATTTCTCAGTGCTAAAGTGTAAGAATAAAGAGACAAAATAATGAAACCTTGGGAACATGTCTAAAAACGGGACTCTGCACACTGAACATCCATCTCAAGCTGTCTACAAAAACGCTGATAGAGACTTAAAATGTATGACGCTGCCATACCAGGAGGTTTTTGAAATGTATCAGCTGGTTTTAGGTTTTACAGTAGATTCTTCTATTGATAGAAAGGTATGTGGTTGGAGTAACCAAACTACTGTCCTGAGGCCGGGAGTTCTTGCAAGGTTATTTTCCAAATATTTTTGAGAAAAATATCTCCAAGGGCTCATAGTACATAGACCAAGGTTCCCAACTTCAATAACTAAAAATAGTTATTAGTTGAATTTCACTATGTGCTAGAGACTGTTCTAGCACTTTATATCAATTCATTCTTTCTACTTTATGAAAAAGATATTATTTCTCATAATTTTCCTTTAAGAAAACTAAGCCTGAGAGATAAATGAATTCCCAAAAGTAGTATAGCTAGTAGGAAGAAATGTCTCATGTTCTCAAATTTTTCCCCCTATGACAAGGTAGGAATATACCTGGATAATGTTAAATTTTTTTAATCCTTTCTTGTCTGTAAGTAAACTACCATGACATACACAGAAAGTAGCTACTTTGAATTAGTCAGGAAAGCTAGTCTTAGAATCTATTCCAAATATATTCTTATTTTCCCAGAGATTCTACTGCAAATATATTTTTATTTTTTTCACAAATGATACAGAAATAATCAACAATAAAGCTCTTTTGTTTTTCATAACAAAATAATTTTCAGATTATTTTCAGATTTTTCCACTATTAAAGAATTTAAAATCATAAATTAATGAACTCAAATGCATCTTTATTCTATACTCAGCTTTTACTCTCCCACTGAGATCACAAATTAAGGAACATAAAAATTGTTATAGAGCAACAGAACAGGGAGTAACTAAGTTTAAAAGACAAAAGGCCATATGAATAATAGAAGAAAATATAGGCCCATATCTTTATAGTGTGGAAAGAGAGAAGGCCTTCCAAATTGTAATTTTAAATTCTGATATCATTAAAAGTTTTATAAATTTTATATATAGATATAGAAAAAAGTATAGAAACAGAGACAAAAACCTTTTATATGATTAAAAACACTATAATCAAAACCAAATTACAAAATCCCTTTTCAGTTATACATATCACATAAAGAATGTATGAGAAGCCTCTTAAAATTAAGATGTAAAGAACAATAAAAAATGGACAAATATGAAAATGATGTTTATAGGTTGAAAGAAAAAAGCAAATAACTCTAAAATGATGAAAGCATAGTTAATCTCTCTCAGAATAAGAAACCCCAGCACACTAAAAATTATAACAACATGCCAATTTTAACTCATAAATGTGTCAAAAAATCTAAAATTCATAGCAAACTCTGTTAGTAAGTTTACCAAAAAATATTGTTAGTGGGAGTAAGATGGTGAGACCCAGTGGAGAAAAGCTGACAATAACTATTAAAATGAAAACTCATTCACTATTAATTCATTAGTCTCTGAGAATTTGTTTTTCCAATTTACACATATGCGTGCAATGTGACATAAATAGTAATTTATTGCAATTCTTTTTGTAATACAAAAGACTGAAACAACAAAATTTTTTTATTAGAGATGTGTCATAATTGATTTAACTATTTTTTTGTTGATATATATTTTTTCTGTTTTCACTTTCCAGCCTCATTGTAGAAGGGAAATGATATAAGCTGGTCTGAGACAAATGGAATTCTGGGAGACTCAGATGATGATACCAAAGTTTGCCTGGGAGACATCAGGACAGAACTTACAAGACTTTCCTGCCCTGCAGAGACTCTGGCATAGCATAACCACCAAGTCAGAGGGAGGGACGCAGACTTGAGTTGCATCCCAGGCAGTAATTAATCTTCAAGGTTGATTTAATTCTAAGGGACAGGAGTGAGGTCATGGATTTCAGAGAAGAAACAGAATTTGAACCATATCCAGGTCTTTTGAAAATGGTGAAACAGAAATGATAGAGACAATTGCTTCAGACGGTTTTGCTCAGAAACTTGTCTCAGATAAATTTGTCAGAGATCTGAAAAAATAAAAAATCCCCTAGGCAGAGCTGGTTAAAAAGGAAGAAAGCAAATAACATTCTTTTTTTTGTTCAACCGTGTCGGCATACGTGGAATAAATTGCTTCCTGATATAAGTGCAAAGTTTTGTGTTTCTCTTTAGACCCCTTTGCCATTAGTCTCACCATTATATAGGAACGTTTTATGAACGAGATTCATTAATGATTAGAAAGCTCTTAACAGATTAGATGAGCAGGCCATATTCTCTCTTGCCAGAAGTACAGCTCCAGATCCGGCTGGGCTTCATGTCAGGTGAAAAAGAGACTAACACATAACTAAAGCTTTCATAAATTATAGGTTTATGAACTACTGATTTATCTTATACTGATTAATATTTTAAATTGAATTCCTAACAGATGGATTCTAGGGGAGGAAAAGGAAAGGGCAAAGATAAGCATTAATTGTATTTGAGTATGGGTCAGACAAAAGATCAGCCCATTACTTGCATTTTCTCATAAACATTAGAAGTTAGGCATTATTATCCTTTATTCTGCAGATGAGGAAATTGGGACTTGGAAAGTTTTTAAGATTTATCTAGGAGCATATAAAACAAAGATAACATTTTAATAAACAATGATCTGATTCTAAAGTTTCCTGCTTCTTCTAAATATACTGAGTTTTCTCTATGCCAAATGTCAGAAACTTGGGTTTTGGCTTATTTGCAACCTAATAAAACAGTCTGCCATCCTTTCATGGATATTGGAAGAATACACAAAACTCCTAGGCCAGAAACAAAGGATCATTTATTACTCATAAATATGGCAATAACCATCATATCATCATTTTTCTTATACTATATTCTCAAGGACACTTGTATTAGCAGCCAAATCCTACGGGTAACATGAACAGGGGTAGATGATACCTACACATGCAGTGTGCTGCGTTACATAAGAGGAATCCTGAATTTAAGGAACATATATATTTTTTTTATAACAGAAAATAAGGATAAGTGATTTTCAACCTGGAGGGAAACATTGTTTTTACTGTAGATAGTAAAAATGAACTATCCCTACTTCCCTAATGTCATTTAAAAGATTATTTAAAATAAATCTTATCTGTGCTTCTGTTCATAAGATGTTCAGAAATACCAGAGACCTACGGAGAATAGTCTCTCCACATCAAACAATATTATAATATTCCTTAGTCAAGAATTTATATTGATTTTCAGTAAATTATAAAGAATATTTATGATATTCTGGTTCAAAAATGGCAGCACAGAAGCAAGATAAACCAAAACCGAATATACAGTGCCAAGATTATCACCGGCAATATGTCAGAACATAAATAAGAGAAAAATTCAATTATTAGGACCACAGAAAAGTAAGAAACTCTCAGAGCATGGTAAGCTTAGAGAATTAGATATTTATATCCAGGCTTTCCTGCCCCCAGTTTCTCTTGCAGCAAGCCTGTGAAAATTTTCTCTACACTCACGGTTTTTATGATAGAGAAAACTGAGACTGAAGTGGACAACTTGCTTCCCACCATCGTGGGTCCCCTGGCAGGAGATCTGTTACTGCCTAACCACCCGGGAGAGCATCATAAGTACCTAAAGGAGACATAGTTCTAAGGACAACCAGAGGTAAACGGGAGGCAGCAATACCATCCCCAGTCCTGCAAACTCTGTTCTGTAACTTAGCAAAGGAGATGCCAAATCAGAGTGGTTGGTTAGCAGAAGCATCTGTAAGAGAAACATTCCACAGGTCCCCTGGGCTCAAGCCTCTAGATAGCGCAGTGAGACGCAGTGGGGATATCTTTCTTGGGACCTCCCCCATTTGAGATCAGCAGTGCTTTATTTGCTACAGCTGAAGCAAACCTGGGCTTAGAATAACATCTAGTGCTGAAAAGGAGGCAGCATCCTTGTGGGGGAAAAAAAAAAAAAAAAGGATTCTAATAGCAGAAAGAGAAAAAAAAACATAAAGAAGAACCCCAAGTTATCTGGCAACTGACTTCTCAATTCATAAATTATAGGCCAGGAGGAAGTGGGATGGCATTTTCAAAAAGTTGAAAGGAAAAACAAAACAAAACTGCTAGTTAGGAATGACATCCAGCAAAGCTATCCTTCAAATATGAAAGAGAGATAAAGCCTTTCAAAACAAACAAAAGCTAAAATAATTCATTATCATACTCATCCTACAAAAAAAGCCTAAAGAAGTTCATTGATCTGAAAGAAAAAAATATCAACATGCTAAAAGAAAACTTTTAAAACCCAGATATATAAAACCCACTAGTAAGGCCTGGGCACAGTGGCTCATGCCTGTAATCCTAGCAATCTGGGAGGCTAAGATGGGTGGATTGCCTGAGTTCATGAGTTCAACACCAGCCTAAGCAAGAGCAAGACCCTGGTCTCGAAAAATATCTGGGTATTGTGATGGGCACCTGTAATCCCAGCTACTTGAGAGACTGAGGCAAATGAATCAATTGAGCCCAAGAGTTTGAGGTTGTGAGCTATGACACCACAGCATTCTATCCGGGGCAACAAAGTGAAACTTTGTCTCAAAAATAAATTAAATAAATAAATAATAAAGCCTACTGGTAAAACTAAGCACAAAGATAATCCATGAACACCCTAATACTGCAATTTGTTGTGCAATCTAATCAAAACTGTAGTGTGAGCTAAAAAATAATCTATCAAAAATAATGATAGCTACCACAACCTATAGGCATTATAAAAAAATCTATACATTGAGATGCAAAAGTCAAAAGGTTTGGGGATGGAGTTAAAGTTTTTTTCTAATATTAATTTGTGATCTAAGATAAGTTGACATCTCTTTAAAATAAATTGTTAAAGAAAGATGGAGACTTTACCTCTTTTGTGTTTACATGGATGGAGCTGGAACACATTCTTCCCAGCAAAGTATCTCAAGAATGGAAGAAAAAGTATCCAATGTACTCAGCCCTACTATGAAGCTAATCTATAGCTTTCATATTTCAGTTATAGCACAAGAAATGGGGAAAGGGGCAAGGGAGAGGAGGGGAGGGGGGAGGATGTGTGGAGGGTGGATGATTGGTGGGATCACACCTATAGTGCATCTTAGAAGGGTGCAGGTGAAAATTACTAAATGTAGAATATAAATGTTTCAATATAGTGATTAAAAGGCCATGAAGGCTGTGTTAAATAGTTCAATGAAAATATTTCAGAATGTATGTAAAGTCAGCACATTTTGCCCCATGATTGCCCCAATGTACACAATTATAATTTAATAAAAATTAAAAAAAATTACAACTCTATTCAGACATAATTTACACACTCTACAATTCACCCATTTAAAGTACAGAGTTTAATACAACACATGCAGGCATCACATGTATAGTTTGCTTGTTTTTACTATTGAAGTTTCCCTTAAGTTGTAGAGGAGAGTGATAGAGGAAAGGAAGGAATAAAGGAAAGATTTGCGTGGAAAGAAAAAGCAAATAAGAGAGAGAGAAAGGTAGGAAGGAATGAAAAAGTGAGGTAGAGGCAAAGGAAGGGAGAGAAGGAAATAACTAAAGATAAAATGATGAAATGTGATGGCTCACATCTATAATACTACCCCTTGGGCTTACTAGGATGAATGGAGTTCATGAACTTGCAAATGAACAGAGCAAGACTCAGACAAGGGTCTACTACATAGTGAAAGGTAATCTAGGTATTGCTACAGGAATCTGTATTCCTAAGCACATGGGAGACTCAGAAAGGAGGATTGAATGAATAAAGGAGTTTTATGTTGCTATGATCTAGGCTGAGGCCACGAAAGATTAGTATGTGCCACATACAGAAAACATTTTTCAAACTTTCACCTACAGGAAGAAAATGGTGGCCACTGTGCTGGCGCCGCTTGGTGCGGTGGCTAGTTGGGCCAATAAGCGCGGTGGCTGCGTGCCGGAAAGTGGCAGTGGGAGAACCAGAGGGGCGGAGGAGGAGCCGCCACCTCCCCTACAAGCAGTTCTGGTGGCAGATAGCTTCGACCGCTGCTTTGTCCCCATATCCAAGGACCAGCCTCGGGACCTCTTGCCCCTGGCCAATGTGGCATTGATTGACTACACTCTGGAATTCCTGACTGTCACAGGTGTACAGGAAACCTTTGTCTTTTGTTGCTGGAAAGCTGCTCAAATCAAAGAACATTTACTGAAATCCAAGTGGTGCCGCCCTACATCCCTAAATGTAGTTCGAATAATTACATCAGAATTATATCGTTCACTAGGAAATGTCCTCCATGATGTTGATGCCAAGACCTTGGTGCACTCTGACTTCCTTCTGGTATATGGGGATGTCATCTCAAACATCAATATTACCAGAGCCCTTGAGGAACACAGATTGAGGCGGAAACTAGAAAAAAATGTATCTGTGATGACAATGATCTTCAAGGAGTCATCTCCTACCCACCCAACTCGTTGCCAAGAAGACAATGTGGTAGTGGGTGTGGATAGTGCCACAAACCGGATTCTTCATTTTCAGAAGACCCAGGGCCTCCGTCATTTTTCATTTCCTCTGAGCCTGTTCCAAGGCAGTGGAGATGGAGTAAAGGTTTGATATGATTTACTAGATTGTCATATCAGCATCTGCTCTCCTCAGATGGCTCAACTCTTTACAGACAACTTTGACTACCAAACTCGGGATGACTTTGTATGAGGCCTGTTGGTGAATGATGAGATCCTAGGGAACCAGATCCACATGCATGTAATAACTAGAGAATATGGTGCCCGGGTCTTCAACTTACACATGTACTCAGCTGTCTGTGCTGATGTCATCCACCGGTGGGTTTACCCTCTCTCTCCAGAGGCAAACTTCACTGATAACACCACTCAGAGCTGCACTCATTCCCAGTACAACATCTACCAAGGGCCTGAGGTCAGCCTGGGCCATGGCAGCATCCTGGAGGAAAATGTGCTCCTGGGCTCCGGTACTATCATTGGCACCAGTTGCTCCATTACCAACAGTTTCATTGGCCCTGGATGCCCCATTGGTGATAATGTGGTGCTGGACCAAGCCTACCTGTGGCAGGGTGTTCGAGTGGCTGCTGGAGCACGTATCCACCAGTCTCTGCTCTGTGACAATGCTGAAGTCAAGGAACAAGTGACAGTAAAGCCACACTGTGTCCTCACTTCCCAGGTGATAGTGGGCCCAGACATCACACTGCCTGAGTGTTCAGTGATCTCTTTGCACCCTCCATATGTAGAGGAAGATGAAGATGATGGCCAGTTCAGTGATGATTCTGGTGCTGGTCAAGAAAAAGAGAAAGTGAAGATGAAAGGTTACAATCCAGCAGAAGTAGGAGTTGCTGGCCAAGGCTACCTCTGGAAAACTGCAGACATAAACATGGAGGAAGAGAAGGAACTACGGCAGAATCTGTGGGGCCTCAGGATCAACGTGGAAGATGAGAGTGAAAGTGAAAGTGAGCAAAGTATGGACTCTGAGGAGCTGGACAGCAGGACAGGCTTCCCTCAAATGGATGACATCAAAGTGTTCCAGAATGAAGTCCTGGGAACACTACAGTGGGGCAAAGAGGAGAACATTTCTTGTGACAATCTAGTCCTGGAGATCAACTCTATCAAGTATGCATATAACATAAGGCTAAAGGAGGTGATGGAGGTACTGAGCCATGTGGTCCTGGAATTCCCCTTGCAACAAATGGATTCTCCACTTGACCCAAACCGCTATTGTTCCCTACTGCTTCCTCTGCTCAAGGCTTGGAGCCCTGTTTTTAGGAACTATATAAAACATGCAGCTGACCATTTGGAAGTATTGGCAGCCATTGAGGACATTTTACTCCAGCATGAAGCTCTTGGTACTGCCATGGCCAAGGTGCTAATGGCTTTCTACCAGTTGGAGATCCTGGCTGAGGAAACAATCCTGATCTGGTTCAGCCAAAGGAATGCAACTGACAAGGACCGGCAGTTGCACAAGAATCAACAGCTACAGAGGTTTATCCAGTGGCTAAAAGAGGCAGAAGATGAGTCATCTGAAGATGACTAAAGTTGCCTGGCCTGCTCCTGTCAGTGTGACTGTTTGCCCTCTGCTCCTTGGTCAGGACAAGTGAGGACTAGTTTAAGAAGGATGAGTGATCCCCATCCAGTCTAAGACTGTAAGGAGCAGAGACTGGAACTATGGTATTCTTCCCACTGCCAGCAACCATGTGCCTCCTGCCTGACTGGGAGCTGGGATGAGGAAAGCTGGACTGGAACAAAGCTTCTGCCTAGGGAGGAGCTAGGCAGGCCCACAGTTGGAGGAAGGCCAGAGAAATAGCTTTGTGCTTTGGCTTTCCCTCAGGGAACGCAGAGAGCAGCTGGCCCTCTCTGCTATTTGTATTTGTTAATATTAAAAAGAGAGAGATAGTGGTGTAAAAAATAAATAAATAAATAAATAAAAATAAAAAATTTCACATACAGGTCTGCTGGACCAGGCAGCTCACTAGGTAAGAGACTTGGGGTCCGACTGAGCCCCCGCAAGCACCCAGGCCAGGGACTTCACCTGGAACCACAGGGATCCACTCTGTGCCACGCTGAACCTGCCAACCGCTGCTGCCAGGGACTCCACCAGAAGCCCCATGGCCCCGATTGGTGCTCTACTGGGCATTGACCCACTGCCAGCTGCAGCCAGGAACTCCGCCAGGACTCCAGCATGGATCCAATCTGTGCCCAACCAGGCCTCAGCTCTCTGCTCACAGCAGCCAGGGACTCTGCCAAGCCTCAGTCTACCACAGACCTCCTGCCTTGGCCAAGGACCCTTCCAGCCCCCACGTGAGGCTCCGATTAGCACTCTGGTGGGACTCAGACCCCACTCAGTGCATCCAGGGATGCCACCAGGCCTCAGTTTGCAGTATGCCGTGGCCAGAGACTCTGCCAGGACAGCCGCGAGGCTCTGATCTTCGCTCCACCAGGCCTCCACCTGCCACTCACAGTGACCAGGGACTCTGTAGAGACATCCGTGTGACACAGATCCATGCCCTGCTGTGCCTCAGCTCACCATTGGTCGGGGCCAGGGACCCCACTGTGAACCCAATGGGGTTCCAATCCACACCCTGCCAGGCCTCAGCTGGCTGCACGCAGCAGCCAGGGACTCTGCCAGGACCCACGGGAAGCTCTGCTCTGCACTTCGCTGGGCTGCAGCTAGGGGTCCCCGACGGGACCTCCATGTGACTCCGTTCTGCCCAACGCCAGGCCTTCGCCTGTCACCCACACCAGCGAAGGACATAGATGGAAATCCACCAGGCCTCCGCCAGCATGCCCAGGCCAGGAAATACAGGAGCCACAAAACCCTTGACCTCCTCTATCCTCTCTGACTCCACACTGGATCCACCCTTCTGGCCAGGGACTAAGGAGACTGTGCAAACAGTGCCCTCCCTCCAGAGCCCTCCTCCCAGCCAGAGACTGCTGGAGGAGTGGGATCCATTTGCAAAGGCCACCAGGTGCCAGGAACCCCCAGAACCACAGCGTGCACTATCCCATGCCTTGCTGCTTGATCTGGGCATGCCACACTCCGGAGCTGTTCTAACAGCCCAAACTCCCTGGATGAGGCAGTCCCAGAGTAGCTACACAGGGTCACTTCCGGCAAATATCCAGCAACAACAGAGTGATCCCACCAGGTCCTGATCTGGGATAGACAACTCTCCAACTCTGCGGATGGTCTTAGACGACAGTGAAAAATAATCATGAGGCGGAATCAACAGAAAAA
>CAUYON010112532.1:0-31604 GCA_963573935.1 Arctocebus calabarensis
TGGCTGGCGCCTTAGCCCGCTGAGCCACAGGCGCCGAGCCTATTTTTTTTTTTGAGACAGAGCCTCAAGCTGTCACCCTGGATAGAGTGCTGTGGCATTACAGCTCACAGCAACCTCCATTCCTGGGCTCAAGCGAGTCTCTTGCCTCTGCCTCCCATGTAGCTGGGACTACAGGCGCCTGCCACAACGCCCGGCCATTTTTTGGTTGTAGCCGTCATTGTTGTTTGGCGGGCCCGGGCTGGATTCGAACCCGCCAGCTCAGGTGTACGTGGCTGGCGCCTTAGCCCGTTGAGCCATGGGTGCCGAGCTTTTAATATTTATTTTTATTTTATTATTTATTTATTTTTGTTGTTGCAGTTTGGCCAGGGCTGGGCTCGAACTCACCACCCTTGGTATATGGGGCCAGCACCCCACTCACTGAGCCACAGGCACCACCCTGAAATGTACTATTTTGGAGTGGTGCCTATGGCTCAAAGCAGTAGAGCGCCAGCCCCTTATACTAGAGGTGGCAGGTTCAAAACTGGCCCTAGTCAAAACTGTAAAAAAACAAAAACAGAAAAAGAAAGGTACTGTTTTGAATATTTTAAGTATATCATTCAGCACATTAAGTACATTCACAATGTTGTGTGACTATCAGTTTCCAGAACTTTTTCATCACCCTGGAAACACTGTACCCATTAAGCAATAATCCCCATTTTACACTTGTATTTATTTTATCTGAAGCATTTATAATCTAAAACATTATCCTTTTCATGTTGACAGAAGAGTAGTAGTGCTATATTTCTGGACTGCATTCAAGGCCAGGCCTGTTTTCCTTTGTAGATACCCGGGCCCTAGGGAATGTGCCCAGGGACACCTGGAGTCCCTGCACTTCAAGGGCTCTAGGGATGAGTGCTGCGCTTTACCCCCTCCCAACCAGGTCATTTATATTTGCCTGGCGCCCTTCAGCAGGTGGATGTGACAGAACACTGTCCTGGCAGCCTGTGGCTTTCTGGCCCAGGAGCATCTTTCTGTTAGAGAGGGCAACCTCCCCAGCCATCAGCTACTTGATGGACTGTAGGGTCACCACCATCCTCAGGTTGGCACGAAGCATCCTGGATCATTTACAAGAGAAAGAGAGAAAGAGAGAGAGAGAGATTTTTTTCATAAATTCAATCAGACAATTCACATCGTTTTCAAATTGCTTTTTGTTTTCTCTTAAAATGTTTTGGAAATCTTTTTTTTTTTTGTAGAGACAGAGTCTCACTTTATTGCCCTCAATAGACTGCCGTGGCATCACAAAGCTCACAGCAACCTCTAACTCCTGGGTTTAGGCGATTCTCTTGCCTCAGCCTCCCAAGTAGCTGGGACTACAGACACTCGCCACAACACCCGGCGAGTTTTTTTGTTGCAGTTTGGCCAGGGCTGGGTTTGAACCCACCACCCTCGGTATATGGGGCCGGCCCCCTACCCACTGAGCCATAGGTGCCACCCCTGTTTTGGAAATCTTTTAACATCTGCATATATATAATTTCCATACTTTTTTTTTTTGAGACAGAGCCTCAAGCTGTCACCCTGGATAGAGTGCTGTGGAACCACAGCTCACAGCAACTTCCAATTCCTGGCCTCAAGCGAGTCTCCTGCCTCCGCCTCCCAAGTAGGTGGGACTAGAGGTGCCCGCCACAATGCCCAGCCATTTTTTTGTTGCAGCCGTCATTGTTGTTTGGCAGGCCTGGGCTGGATTCGAACCTGCCAGCTCAGGTGTACGTGGTTGGCGCCTTAGCCCGTTGAGCCACAGGCGCCGAGTCCATACTTTTTTTTTTTTTAAGAGACAGAGTCTCATTTTATTGTCCTTGGTAGAATACTGTGGTGTCACATCTCACAGCAACCTCCGACTCCTGGGCTCAGAGGATTCTCCTTCCTCAGCCTTCTGAGTAGTTGGGACTATAGGCGCCCACCACAACACCTGGCTATTTTTTGTTGCAGTTTGGCTGGAGCCCTGTTCGAACTCTCCACCCTTGGTTTATGGGGCCTGTGCCCTACTGACTGAGCCACAGGTGCCGCCCTATTTTCCATACTTTTTAATTGCTGCATAATATTTCATATTATGAAGGGAGTGATAATTTTTTTAACTATTATTCAGTATATGGGTAATTAGGTTGTTTTCCTTTGTTTGCTAAATATAAACAACACTTCAGTGAATATTCTTGGATGTTGCTCTTTACACTTGTATGTAAGTATTTCTTAGGTAAACACCTAGAGTGGAATTACTGGCTGGAAGGGGCAGAAGGCTGTACACATTTATAATTTTAACAAACACTGTCAAAATCGTTCTCCAGGGCAGCACCTATGGCTCATCGAGTAGGGCGCCGGCCCCATATACCGAAGGTGGCGGGTTCAAACTCAGCCTCGGCTGAACTGCAAAAACAGAAAAATAGCCGGGCATTGTGGCGGGCGCCTGTAGTTCCAGCTACTTGGGAGGCTGAGGCAAGAGAATCGCCTAAGCCCAGGAGTTGGAGGTTGCTGTGAGCTGTGTGATGCCACAGCACTCTACGGAGGGCGATAAAGTGAACTCTGTCTCTACAAGAAAAAAAAATTGTTCTCCAGAAAGACTGGCCCAACGTATGTCCCCAAGATACTCATGTACACTAATTCTGCATAGTTTCTGGGTGCATTGTGGAATAGGGATGTCATTCATCTTTTGCTGGTATGATGGGTATAAAAGATGCTACACTATTATTTTCCATTTTGTTCATGATTAATGAGGTTAAGCCTCTTTTACCATATCTATAGGAATCCTTAATACAGGGTGGCCATACTATTTTAAATTGCCCATGAACTTTATGTATATTCCATATTCCTTTTCTCCCTCCCTCCAGAAATGATGTTGAATTTTATCATGACATTTTTATACCTACTGAGGTAGTATGAGGTTTTTCACTTGTAATAAGGCAATGTTATGAATTATATTGGGCTGTCTTTGCTTTCCAGGGTAAAATCTCAGCAAGGTCATTATTACTAATTCCACTGAATTTGCCTTGATCATGTTTGTTCGTGTTTATGATCAAAGAATGATAAATCTGTAATTTCCTGCCCACAGCTATTCTTGCCTTTTTTTTAATACTGGAGTGGTGCTGGCGGCACAGACTTCTTTTCCTCCCTGCCCCCTTTCCTCCCGCTCACTATAATGGCTTGTTGGAGTATTCTTTTCTACTTAGGTTTTAGTGGCACATGTTTATATAGTTATGTGACCTGTTACCCATTTTTGAGGTAGAATTTTGGTTTTCTTCTCAGTCCTTTGTGATTGATTATGCTGTCAGGTTTTCTACCTACTCTTGGGTCAGCTTTATGTTTTCTCACAAAAATCATATATTTTTTATAGATTTTCAGATTTACTGACATAAAGCCTATATTTTAATTTTAGGTATTTTAGGATTTTCAGAATCCTTTCACATCTATATGTCCGTTTATCTGTTATCCCTGTTTTTATCTTTATTAATATCTCCCTTCTACTTCCTTTGGGTTTATTTTGTTGTCTTTGTAATGTTGACTTCTATTGTATAAAGATTTTCTCTCTTTGTTCAAAACTGTTTTGTTCCACCTGCTTTTTATTGCTTGTAAACTTCTTTTGAAATACAACACACATACAGAAAGATGCACAGATTACAAGCTCTATAAATTCATGTAAGATGAACATTTCCTATCACCAATACCCACATCAACAGAGAACACAGCCAGAACCTAAGAACTTATTCTGCCTTCCATCCACAGAGCCTTCTTACTCATGGGTTATTTTGCCAGCTTTTGATCTTCATGTAAATGGAATAGATAGTATGTATTCTTTATTTTATTTTTTATTTTTGGCCGGGGCTGGGTTTGAACCCGCCACCTCCGGCATATGGGGCCGGCGCCCTACTCCTTTGAGCCACAGGTGCCACACTACAGTATGTATTCTTATGTGTCTATAGCAGTTGTTTTCCAGTATAGCTTCTTATGTTCATGAGCTAGGAAAACAAAGTGCCTCTGTAGACTTTGAGCACGGTGCAGCTTAGGAGTATGTGTGACTCTCTTGATAAAGTAGATTAGATTTAATACAAAGGACAGAAAACACCTATTTTGGGTGCAGAGGCCTTTTTGGTCTCCTTTCTTGTTCTTGGGTTTGCTGGAGAAAAGTGAGTGAGGCTGGCTGACAATCCAGGTCCCAGTGGTAAAGTGTTCAGGCACATGGCTATTGCCTTGCAGCCGGGGCTCAGCCATTGCGGAGGCTGCTACAGTGACCTGGAGTTTCAGTCACTTGCCACTGAGGGACTAGGCATGCCCTTGCTTAGAAAGCTCCTGGCACATTGATCCTTGGATGAAAAGAATAGTATGTTTTGAAACATGGCCATTTTCTCTTTGCTCTCTCAGTCAGAAGATTTCACTGGATGGTTTCTGCCCCCATCTCTGCCTCTCCCAGGCCTGGTAGAGAAGGCAGGTTAGGCCATGCTTGTTGGACCCTGTGTCCCTGGTGCCCAAATGATGCACTAATCTACCCATTCTTGTTTTCCTTCCTTCTTCCTCCACTCCTCAACCTGTCCTTGTATTATTGTCCTTTCTGATTTCCCTACTCTTTACTCTTGCCCCTGTTTCTGTTTTCTTCTGTTTTAATATCTTTCCCATTGGGGTTCTCAACATATTTTTAGCTCTTCTCTGCCTTCCACCCCCCTTCCCTCTCTGCCTTCCTTGTCCCCATCCACCCAGCAGAACAGAGAGTGAGTGACCTCTCCCCGCCCTCTCTCCTGTTTGCCTCTAGCAGGTGATGGGCTGGTGATGAAGATCAAACAAGAGAAACCAGAGTGGCTGCTGCAGACGCTGGCGCCGCAGGCTGTGCTTTCCGAGAAGGATAAAGAGAACATTTTCCAGCAGCATCAGGCCCTCCCACAATGCCAGACCATGGGGAGGCCTCGAGGCCTGGGGGGACAAGAGGAGGCTGGGGGTACGCGGTGGACCCCTTCCACGGAGCAGGATGGGGGACTGGCAGGCCGGGCTCCAGGGGCAGCTCCCGGCCCCCTGAGCCCCGCGCTTTCTGTCAGTGAGGGTCACTTTGTGTGCCTGGACTGCGGGAAGCGGTTCAGCTGGTGGTCATCCCTGAAGATCCACCAGCGCACTCATACCGGGGAGAAGCCCTACCTTTGCGGTAAGTGCGGTAAGAGCTTCAGCCAGAAGCCCAACCTGGCGCGCCACCAGCGGCACCACACGGGCGAGCGGCCCTTCTGCTGCCCAGAGTGCGCGAGACGCTTCAGCCAGAAGCAGCATCTGCTGAAGCACCAGAAGACTCACTCCCGGCCGGCCACCCATTCGTGCCCCGAGTGCGAGCGCTGCTTCCGTCACCAGGTGGGCCTCCGCATCCACCAGCGTGCTCACGCTCGGGACCGCCTGGGCGCCCGCACCGGCCTGCACGAGCTGCTCCGGGACACAGCCGCGCGCCGGGACTGTCGCCTGCGGTCGGCGCCGTCAACGCCGCCGCCGCGGGGGCGTCCCGAGTGGGCCTGGCTGGGGCTCTGCCAAGGCTGGTGGGGCCAGCCAGGCGCCCGGACCGCAGGGCCCGGCTCCTCGGGGCCGGGCGAACAGCGGCAGTTCATCTGCAACGAGTGCGGCAAGAGCTTCACCTGGTGGTCTTCGCTGAATATCCACCAGCGCATCCACACCGGCGAGCGGCCCTACGCGTGCCCCGAGTGCGGCCGCCGCTTCAGCCAGAAGCCCAACCTCACGCGGCACCTGCGCAACCACACGGGAGAGCGCCCGCACCCGTGCATGCACTGCGGCCGCGGCTTCCGCCAGAAGCAGCACCTGCTCAAGCACCTGCGCACGCACCTGCCGGCCGCGCACCCCGCACTCTGTCCTCGCTGCGGGAAGAGCTGCCCCAGCCGCGCGGCACTGCGAGCCCACCAGCGCGCGCACGTCGCTGCCGAGCTGCTGCGCCCTGGGCCCTCTGTCCTGGGCGGGGAGTCGCGTCCCAACCCGCAGTCTGGGCGGTCCCCTGGCTCGGCCGCTCGGCCGCGCAGCCCCCAGCGGCCCAGAGGAGCCAGCGACGCTCTGTGGGGTCGGGGGCGCGCGGGCCTGGCGGGGGCTGGCGAGCCACGACAGTTCATCTGCAACGAGTGCGGGAAGAGCTTCTCGTGGTGGTCGGCGCTCACCATCCATCAGCGCATACACACTGGCGAGCGGCCCTACGTGTGCCCAGAGTGCGGCCGCCGCTTCAGCCAGAAGCCCAACCTCACGCGGCACCGGCGAAACCACACCGGTGAACGGCCATACCTTTGTGCAGCCTGCGGCCGCGGCTTCCGCCAGAAGCAACACCTGCTCAAGCACCAGCGCGTTCACCGCGGAGCCCTGGCGCCCAGCCCCAAGGAGGAGGCGCTCTAGTGGACTGGGGTTGAACAGACCCGTGATGGAGGCAGGGGGAGGTTTGCGGGTGAGCACCTGGGGAATAGGGGTGGCCAAGAGTGTTTGCTCTTAGAAACCCCTGAGGTAAAACCGAGAACAGAGTTCCAGAAGCATCCCAAAGGGTACTGGGTAAAGGTCCTAGGGTGTGTGGAGGGAGGAGGTAAGAGTGATGTTCCTCACCCCAGATCCTGAAGGTGTCAGTGATGGGCTGGGGGCCGTCTGCATACCTTTTCAGACGTTACACCCCAGGCCTCAAGCCTGGAGTCAGGGGAGAGGCAACTGGTGTGAAGTTGCCCAGGTCTGGACTGGTCAGCCATAACATCAGGCTGTCATACTTAGGCTGCAGGATGGCCAGGAAGCCACCCCTGTGGGAGAATCCCAGCAGACTCATTGACACCAAGGATGGGAGTCACAGAGACTGTGGCTAGGGAAGGGCAAGCGTATCCCCAGCACCAAGGCCAGTGCTGGCGCTTAGTGGCATTCATTCAGTATTTCTGGAGTGGTTGGATGTTCTCCTCCAACCTGAGTGCCCTGCTGCCCAGGGTGCTGGGTTTGGCAGGACGACCCTAGAAATGATGTGTGAGTGTGATGGGCAGGGGTGGGATGGGCTTAGCTGAGATTTGGTTACTTGGGAGGGAGCTGGGTGGCAGAGCCAGATGTGCTGGTCCTACTGTAGTCCGGTGCGTGCCCAGAGTGGCTTGGCAGACTTTATGGATCCTTTCGATCTCCATGTTGCAGAAGAGAAAATGAAGGATTGGATATTCTGTGTGGTCTCATTGTCCTCTCTGAGGCAACCATTGCTAAGGCAAGGGTGTGTATGTGCTGAGGAATCTGTTTGCCCGGGGCCCAGTGCAGGGACCTTTTTGTCATGAACACACCTTCTCCCCATCCCTAGTTCTTGCCTGAGGTGGAGGGCAGTTTTCTCTCCTCTCCTCTCCAAGTTTTATGTGTCCTCCCACATACTGTCCTCTGCCTCCTGCCCCCAAGAGGTTACCCCTCATGCCCTTCCAAAGAAGGGTTGGTTGAGGCCCTGGTCCCACAGAAAACCCAGGGTTGCATCCCAGGCTGTGTGTTCTCAGAGGGGGGAGAAGTGGCAGAGGGAAAAGGTGGGTATTGAGGTGCCAGGGTTGAATAGCTGGGAGGTGGGAGGAAGAAAGGGAGGGAACCTCACCTGCCTACCCCTCCCCCCCAGGGGCCCAGATCCTTTTCTGAACATGAGAAATGCTACCTTCTCCAGGAGCTGCTGCACTTTAGTCTGGCTTTTGGTCACTCTTCTCTTCAGATCTTGTTTAATCCTCCTTATCTGGGAAGCTCTAGTTGTTGTAGCATCACACAAAGATATGAAGGTGCTAGGGAGGACAAGGAGGACCATCCCAACAGTTCACCTGACTGGGGTAGCACAGTGCTAGTGATGGTTAGCCCTAATTCCTGGTCCAGTTCTTGGACTCCAAGCCTGGTTGTGTGACACCTTGCACTGGGCAAGGTGTGCCGGAGTCATTGCACTCAATGGGGTACTCAACTCTTAGGATCAGCAGGAAACCAAACCAGAAGATTTTTTTTCCTGGGCATATCTCTGCCCCACCCAGCCCTGTGCTCTGACTCGTGCCTGCCCCTGTCCTGGGGCTCTTCCCCCAGCCTACCCTGCATTTCATCAGAACCTACTTTAACCATGGGGGAGGCTTAGGAGTCATTTGCTTCTTTCCTTTCGTCACTTAGCAAATCCTGAAATCAACTTGAACAAGCCCACCTGCCCCACAAGGACATCCCTGAGCACCATCCTTCATTCCTGGGTAAGCCACTGCCTGCATGGTCCTGCAGAAATGCTGGATATTTAGAATCAGATGGTTGAGCAGATAGTGCAGGCAGACACTGAAGAGCCAGCCCTGAGTAGTGTCTTTATAATAGAATGTGTTATCTTCCTTACTTGGCCTGTGTTTAATGATAAAATCAATCCGACAGCTGTGTTGGTAGGACTTGAGGTTAAGGAGGCCTAATTGCATTTTTTTTCTCCTGTGCAAATCTGTGAGAATGCCTGTTAACTGACCCCAGGTGACTGGACCTCCCACAAATAGGTGCTTTGGGTCACAAGGCAGATAGGATCAAATTCCTCAGAGTGAAGAATTACTGAGGTATATGCTCCATTGACCAGGTCAGGGTACTCCACATCACTGGTTCACTAAACGAGCCTACTATGTGCTAGACTTGGGATGCTCTGACGACTAAGACACAGTCCCTATTTTTTTTTTTTTTGCAGTTTTTGGCCGGGACTGGGTTTGAACCTGCCACCTCCGGCATATGAGGCTGGCACCCTACTCCTTTGAGCCAAAGGCACCACCCAGACACAGTCCCTATTCTTTTTTTTTTTTTTGGCCAGGGCTGGGTTTGAATCCGCCATCTCTGGCATATGGGACTGGCACCCTACTCCTTGAGCCACAGGAGCTGCCCCCCACAGTCCCTATTCTTTAGGAGCTTTAAGGACCTTCATGGAAAATCATTTTGATAACACATGGCTTGGAACCGTCTGTATGGTCGACTTTTTTTTTTTCAGAGACAAAGTCTCACTTTGTCACCCTTGGTAGAGTGCTGTGCAATCACAGCTCACAGCAACCTCCAGCTCTTGTGCTTAGGCGTTTCTCTTGCCTCAGCCTCCCTAGTAGCTGGTACTACAGGTGCCTGCCACAACTCACGGCTACTTTTTTGTTGCAGTTTGGCAAGAGCTGGGTTTGAACCCATCACCCTCCAAATATGGGGCCGGCACCCTACTCACTGAGCTACAGGCATCATCCTGTATGGTCGACTCTTAAACAGATTGTTCCCAGGCCCAGTCTCTTAACGAGGCTTTCTTTTTCTTTCTTTCTTTCTTTTTTTTTTTTTGTTGTTGCAGTTTTTGGCCAGGGCTGGGTTTGAACCTGCCACTTCTGGTATATGGGCCCTACTCCTTGAGTCACAGGCACTGCCCATTAACAAGGCTTTCTTGGGCAGTGCCTGTGGCTCAGTGAGTAGGGCACCGGCCCCATATACCGAAGGGTGGCGGGTTCAAACCCAGCCCCGGCCGAACTGCATCAAAAATTAGCCGGGTGCTGTGGCGGGCACCTGTGGTCCCAGCTACTTGGGAGGCTGAGGCAAGAGAATCGCCTAAGCCCAAGAGCTGGAGGTTGCTGTGAGCTGTGACTCCACAGCACTCTACCGAGGGCGATAGAGTAAGACTCTGTCTCTACAAAAACAAAAACAAAACAAGGCTTTCTTATTTGTGATCCCATTTAATCTCACTATGAGTCAGTGATTTAGGCAGGGCAGTGACATAGGGAGGGGGGCTGAAACAGTGTGACTTATCCACCAGGTCATGTTGCAAATTGACAGCAGGTTCCAGGCCTCCTGTTAGTCCAAGCTGCTTCTATTGTCACAATCACAGGTTTCTCCAAGGTTATGTGGAATCAACTTAATTTTCATTTTCTTTCATTTTAAAATGATAAAACTAGGTCAGACTCAGCGACCATAGCACAGTGGTTACAGTGCCAGCCACATACACGAAGGCTGGCCAGTTTGACCCTGGCCTGGGCCAGCTAAACAACAATGACAACTGCAACAAAAAAATACCTGGGCATTGTGACGGGCGCCTGTAGTCCCACTTACTTTGGAGGCTAAGGCAAGAGAATTGCTTAAGCCCAAGAGTTTGAGGTTGCTGTGAGCTGTGATATAGCACTCTATCGAGGGTGAAAGTTTGAGACTGTCTCAAAAAGCAAAAATAAAAGGGCGGCGTCTGTGGCTCAGCAAGTAGGGTCCGGGGCTCCATATACCAAAGGTGGCGGGTACCTTTAGTCCCAGCTACTCAGGAGGCTGAGGCAAGAGAATTGCCTAAGCCCAGGAGTTGGAGGTTGCTGTGAGCTGTGCGATGCCACAGCACTCTATGGAGGATGATGAAGTGAGACTGTCTTTAAAAAAAAAAAAAAATTATTTTTGGCTTTGCCATTTTAAACTCTAAGTCCTTAGGCAAGGAACCTATGTAAAGCATATGGTGTAATGCCTGGCACACCGAAGCACCCAATTAAGGGTAGCTATCATAATTTTAATAAACTTGGTGTGGCTCGGTGCTTGTGGCTCAAGTGGCTAAGGCGCCAGCCACATACACCTGAGCTGGCAAGTTTGAATCCAGCCCAGGCCGCCAAACAACAATGACGGCTGCAACTAAAATATAGCTGGGTGTTGTGGCTGTTGCCTGTAATCCCAGCTACTTGGGAGGTAGAGACAGGAGAATCGCTTGAGCCCAGGAGTTGGAGGTTGCTGTGAGCTGTCATGCCACAGCACTCGACCCAGGGCGACAGGTTGAGGCTCTGTCTCAAAACAAATTAAAAAATAAACTTGGTATATGGTTGGTCACAGAGCATCTTTGTCTATGGGAAGAGATAGAAAGGTTTTCCCATTTGGGCTTTTTTTTTTTGCAGTTTTTGGCGGGGGTGGGGTTCGAACTCAACACCTCCTGGTATATGGGGCCAGTGCCCTTGAGCCACAGGCGCCGTCCTCCCATTTGGTTTAATCTCTGCAAAGAATGAATCATCCTGAGGGTTAAGTAGGACTACCCTGTGTTTAAAGGTTTGGCTGAATTGATGTCATAAGTCACGTCCTGAGTTTTAATCCCAAGAAAAGAGAACATTGGAGCAGATAAAACCTTGCACCCAGATCCTCCCTCGCATCTGTGTGGTGCCTCCCAGTCCTCAAAGTTGTGGCTGGGGCTGAAGCTTTGCCTGCATTAACACACAGGCTGACTTGGCTCCATCTTTTCCCTCCACTCCTGCCCTAGCTATCAGATGTAGTTTGCAGACAAGCATTCATCCTTTCATCCAAGACACTGAGGACCTATAATTATAGGCTGGACGTTTGGGATACAGAGACGTGAAAAACAGTCCTTGCCCTTTGAAATTCATAACCTGGTGGGGAAAAGTGGGCTAAATTCCAAATTTGAGGTCAAAACAAGGAGGTCTCCAGTCCTGGGGGTGGGGGTGGGGGCGGGAGGTGGTTGGCCAGCTACAAGGAGGAAGCCCACAGGAGGAGCCGGAGGATGGCAAGAACAGCAGGCTGGAGCTGCCCAAAGGAGGCCTATGGCTGGTCTGTTTGTCTATCTGGTGTGCACCCTGGAAAATACTGTGCAGAGCTCAGCCAAGCTGTGTCCTCCTTTTTGCACACAGGAGCCATGGCCAGCTATTTTCTGGGATGCCTCGGCTCTGGGGAGTCCAGGCCTTTGTTAGGGCCCAGGGGCCAGCTGCCAGATAGATCTCACAGGAGAGTGATGATCATCACACCAGTTACTGCCCTTCCGATAGGAAGAGGCATAGCTGTATTTGCAGGGTGTTTCCACATTATCATTCTGTTGTGTTCACCACACATGAGAAAGGGGTGGGGGTGCATAGGGGAGATGGGGGTGTATGTATATGAAACTAGAAAAGCAAAGTGACATCTTGGCCCTCAGCATTCCCCACTAAGACAGGGTGAGTTTTAGTGCCATTATCTGCCACCCAGCCCAGGCCTATCTGTGGTCTTGCGTTCTCTTCCTTTCTATTTTGGCACAGCTTACCTAGAAAATGCTGCTAAAAATATGGGCAACACCCTCAGATATATTATTGATTTTGCTTTTGAAAGACTCGGGTTTCACTAAATGTCCTCATTTCTTTTGTAGTATGCAGTAGAGATGAAAACTGGTCATTCTGGCAGGTGACAGCTTTTGCAATGGGCTGGAGAGCTGGGAGTGGGTTATGTGGGTTGTCACCAGTGATCAGGAGATCCTGGTGTCAATGCCATGGAAATTCTAAGCAGGGCCTTAAGGCAAACTATCCTGGTGGACTCCTTTCTTTTCCCAGTATTTTCTCCCTCTTTAGATCACCATCTGAGCCTTAAAAATACCAGTTGAAAATACCAGTCTCCTTAGGATGTCTAACTCATGAATTCCCACACCCCTCAGCAAGGTGCTCCAGGACCTGCCTGGTTAGGGGTAGGGGTAGAGGGAGGTTCTCAGGAGGCTGAAACAGACTGGTCCTTCCAGTGAGCTGTGTAAGCAGGCAGGTCCAACCTCCAGGCCTGGGGTGGGGAGCCAGGGCCTGATTTCATTGCCTGGGGGCCCTGCCTCCAATTCCTCAGTTCCCAGCCTTCAAAAGGCACATGAACAGGATGTCTGCAGGGCTTTAGGGGGAACTCCACCATGCTGAGGCCTACGCCTTTCAAAGCCCACCCTTAGGGATAGCTCCACTCCAGGAGCCAGGGAACCCCACCTTGGCCTTGGGGAAGCCCTCCACTGATTGAGCTGCAGTGAAAAAGCCTATTTAATGTTTCTGGAGCGCTTGCAAATTTTCTTTTTAGGTCTCAGTTTCTTTTCTTTCTTTCTTTCTTTTTTTTTTTTTTGGAGACAGAGCCTCAAGCTGTCACCCTGGGTAGAGTGCCATGGAATCACAGCTAACTCACAGCAACCTCCTACTCCTGGGCTCAAGCAATTCTCCTGCCTCTCCCTCCCAAGTAGCTGAGACTAAAGGCGCCCGCCACAACGCCCGGCTATTTTTTTGGTTGCAGCTGTCATTGTTGTTTGGCAGGACTGGGCTGGATTCAAACCCGCCAGCTCAAGTGTATGTGGCTGGCGCCTTAGCCACTTGAGCCACAGGCGCTGAGCCTAGGTCTCAGTTTATCTGTCAAATGAGCCACTTTTTCACTGGGCCCAGGTTATTCCTTCTGATCACTATCATCACACCCTGTTTGTGTCCCAGGATGGTGTGTGGAATGCAAGCTGAGTCAGGGGGCCTGTGTTCCCACCTGGACTCGGCCGCTTATTAGCATTGTGGGTCTCAGGGGACGCCATTCTGTGTTTCAATTTTATTTTCCCACCTATAAAATGGGATAATAATACCCACACAGCCTAGACTGCTTGTGGTAATTGGAAGGTTCCCATGAGATCATATACAGGAAAGGGCTTTGTAAAAAGCAGAGTTTAGTCTGGGTAAAGGGTGTCATTAGCAGCAGCTGGAGAACAATTTAGCCCCGCCCCCTCACATGGGCTGCTTGGACGTCATAAACAGCTCCCTTGGTGGGGGCGGTGGTGTTTGTGGATATCTCTTCGACTTGAACATATGCACTCCCTTCTGAGGAGTCTGGTCAGCAGGGCCCTCATTTCTTTTCTTCTGTTCCCCCTAGTCATCTAGTGATACAACCCAGGCCACACAGCACAGTGGGCGCTGGCAAAACCGTTCGCCAGGGCCGCACTCTGATTCTGCCCCTTTGACTGATGTCACCATGAAACCCACGCTCAGAGAAGCTCTGCCGGCTAGTGCGCTTGCCCCCTCCTCTCTCTCAGGAAAAGGCGTGGCACTCCTGCACCCGCTTCCTAGTCGCTGGGGGCAGTTTGTGGGCCTGGCCAGGCTATTCCTGCCTTGGGAGAGGGAGAGGAGGATGCTCTAACGGCTGAAGTTGAGTTTAGAGGAATTCCAAAAGGGGGAATGCCTGGGCGACGGACCGAGAGACTTGGGGTGACCCACCCTGCGAGGAGTTCTGTCCCTGGAACCGGCCCTCGCCTGGTGCCTTCTCCAGCCCGGACGGGCGCAGAGATCGCGGTTCTCCTTTTTCCACGAACCAGGTTGTTGGCAAGTTAGACCTCCCAACCTCACGGGGTTGCTGTGCGGCTGGGCGACGTTGGCGACTGGGGAGCTGCGGAGGAGACAGAGAAACTGGGAGGCGGCGCCATGTGAGTCCCGCGCTGCGCGTGGCTGGGGCCGCAGCGGGAGGTTACCGTATTTATCGAGGCCAGCGCTGGGACCCTTGGGGGCGGGTCACTGCAGGAGCGCTACCGTATTTGCCGGGGGCCGCGCAGGTCGTTTCTGGGAGTGGGAACGCGAGACTAAATTATGTATTTATCCAGGATTACGTCGTTTCTCGGGGGGCGCTGCGGGCGCAGGGTGTGGGTTGCCTTCATTCCTTCCTGGAGGAGCTGGGGCTTGCAGCCCGGCGGGGTGGGTTGCGGCAGCAGAGAGGAGGCCTACGTGTTTTCATGGGGGGTGGGGTTGCGACGCAGAGTTTACCATATTTCTCCAGGGTTGCTCTGGCCCAGAAGTGGGCAAGGTTGTGCGTGAGGTCGGGTGGGGTGGGGTCAGCTCTTTCGACTAATGCAGCTATTTGATAAGAGCAACGTTTGGAGGAGGTTTGCTGTGTTCATGGATGCGGGGGAGAAGAGGCGCGCGGGAGTGGCCGCGGGAGGGTTACGGTATTTGCATAGACTCCAGAGGAAAGAGCCACTGCGGGAGACCGGAGGAGCAGAGGCACAGCCTGGTCTGTGAATGTGACATGGGATAGAGGAACTTGGGGAAGAGACAGGGTCCATGTCTTTGGACCTCTCCGCGTGTGGGCAGTTTGGTCAGGGTTTTAGCTGAGTAGAGGGGGGAGGCTGCTCATTCACAGGGCCAGGTGAGATTGGCCAAGGGGACATTGCAACTGTCTGGGGAAAGATTTGTGGGGCCTATTGCAAAAGTGGTACTTTTCCACTTTCCCAAGGAGTCAGTTCCACCTTGGCCTAAGGGTAAGGGAGGACAGAGGAGGTATCTTTGAGATCCCACTCTGCAGGTAGGTTGACTGAGTCTGAAGTGTGGGGAAGGCCTTAGGGGAGGTGGTGGGAAGAATAAGCAAGCTTCCCTGATGGGGGGAAGAAGGAAGAGAATGAATGGAACAGGCCTCAGTGCCCTGCAGGAGCTGGAGCCCATGATTTTGGGAGACATGGAGGTAGTGGTGGCATTAGTGCTCCTTCTTAGAGGAGAAGTGGCTCTTTGGGACAGATGGCTCTTGGGTGGCCAGGTGGTGGTCTTTGTGTGTATGTTTGAGGGTACTTAGTTGTTGAGCAGCTATTGAAAAGAGCTTTCAACAGAGAATCAGGAGACTTAGAGTCTAGTTTGGTCTCACCTTGCTGTGTGACCTTGGGCAGGTATGCTGGTCTCCCTGAGCCTTAGTTTCTCCATCTACAAAGTGGGGCTCAGTAACCCTGATTGGCCCCTTTCTTGGAGCTGTTGTGAAGACAGTGGGAAATAATTTAAGAGGAACACAGTGTCCAGCATGAAGGGAGCCAGATCTGGGGATGTTTGCTGAGCACTGTGTTTTTCAGCTTTGAGCCAGACTTCTGTGGAGACAACTAAAAGGAATCAAGTGGGGGGCTGCTGTGGGAGCTCACACCCTGATTCAGTGACTTGCAAATCTTTGAAACCGCATGCTGCATGCCTCATTTTGATAAACAAAGAGCTGCTGCCTTTAATGTTTAGCTGGGGGTCACTTTTAAGTTTACAGTGTTTTGTTTTTTTTCTCGTTTTAAGCTTTGCAAAAAATCTTTAGACCACCAGTAATCCCACCCCTCTCTCCAGATTTGGGGTGCCCCTCCTTACCTATCTCCTTACCCACCTCCTTGAGAATCTGGTAATCCCACCCCTCTCTCCAGGTTTGGGGTGCCCCTCCCTACCTATCTCCTTACCCGCCTCCTTGAGAATCTGTTTGGAGAGATAAGACATATCCAGGTGAAGGATAAGAAAATACCAGAAGTCCCTGGTATATCACCCACCAGCATTTATCAATGTCTGTGTGGCAGACACAGTACTTGGTGCTGGGATTAATAGAAGGCAGCTCTGTCCTTAAGGTGCTGGGGGCATGGGAAAGAGATGGGATGATTGACCCTCTTGCAGTGTGATGAGTGAGGGTTGTAGGGTTGTGTCATATGGTTTAAGGATGGGCTAGAGGGATCAGGGATAGTTTCTAGGAGGAGGTGTCTCTTGAGAAGGGCCTGGGTGGAGGGTGGGCTGTGATTAAGAGGTAGCTGAGAAAGGACAATAACTTCTAGCAAGGGAACTTTGGCCTGAACACAACTACAGAGGTTTTGGGAGGTGAGTGTCCCCGGCCAGGCTGGGGGCTGGTTGGCCCTCGAGTACCCCTAACCCCTCTTTCTGCTTTTGCTTCCCCAGGGACTGCTAATTGCAGCTGGAATTGCCCATGACCGAGCTGGCGTCCTCCGGGGGCGGGTCCCCTGTAGGGGACGGGGAGGAAGGTTTAGGGGACGAAAGAGGCCTGGTCATCCACCACCCTGCGGAGGAGCAGCCCCACCGGTGCCCTCTGTGTGGCCAGACCTTCTCCCAGCAGCCCAGCCTGGTGCGGCACCAGAAGGCGCACGCTGGGGCAGGCCGCACGGCTGCCTTTGTGTGCCCCGAGTGCGGCAAGGCCTTCAGCGTCAAGCACAACCTCGAGGTGCACCAGCGCACACACACTGGGGAGCGGCCCTTCCCCTGCCCCGACTGCGGCCGCTGCTTCAGCCTAAAGCAGAACCTGCTGACGCACCAGCGCATCCACAGCGGCGAGAAGCCGCACCAGTGCGCACAGTGCGGTCGCTGCTTCCGCGAGCCACGCTTCCTGCTCAACCACCAGCGCACCCACGCGCGCATGCCTGCGCCGCACCCGCGCCGTCCTGGTGTCTTTGGGGAGAGGCGGCCCTACTTCTGCCCCCGCTGTGGCAAGAGCTTCGCGCGCGAGGGCTCGCTCAAGACCCATCAGCGCAGCCACGGCCATGGGCCGGAGGGCCAGGCGGCCCAGGCGGCCCACGTAGGCCGTGTGCTATGATGCACTTGGGGCCTGCGGCAGACGGCTGCTTCCTGCCACGCAGACGCCTCCCAGACCCCAGGAGATGGCACTGGGCTACAGCCACCTCTGCGGATGGGATCCTGGGAGTGGGAGAGGGCTGGCTTGGGGTCTTGAAGGTGTGGGCCACCAGGCTCAGGCTGCCCCCTTCCATTCCTCCCTCAGGACCCTCCAAGTGGCTGTCTATGGCTACTTCGGTCCCCTGCCTTGATTTTCCTCCTCGGGCTCATCCGGGCTAGAGCAGGTGAGACCTGTGGGTCTGGCCAGGGTCACTCTCAGGCTTGGGGGGTGTTGATTCTTGATCTCAGTTGGGGTTGGTAGGGCTGGTGGAGCTACTGGCGCTACCGGTGGTAGGCTTACCAGATTGTCATTCCCTGAATGTCAGAGTCGAAGCGGCTTGGGGAGGGCCACCTCCCATGTCCCCCAGGCCCAGCCTCAGCCTCCTGGCCTCTTTGCTCTTGCACATACTATCTGGTGTCCTTGAGAAGTCATTTCACTTCATGTCTCAGTTTGCTTATCTGTAAATTGGGACTAACCCGGAGGACTCCTCCTCTCTGGGACCTGAGGATTAGTAATTGCTGCAACATGATACAGTGAGGTCACTGGCTCACAGAGCTTTAGTTCAGCACCCCTGGGTGCCACACTGTGCTGCATGGGGCTCTCCAGAGGAGGCACAGATGAGGACCACAGGTCCTGCCCCTCAGTAGTCACACTCCACATGACTAGTGCCCATGCAGGGTGACTTGGGGTGTGGTCAGGGACCACCTAGTGCTCCGGGACAAGAGTGAAGGTCGGCTTTTCCACATTCCCTTGGGGAGTTTGATCATTTTGAACCAGGTGATGGGGACAAGTAGGATTGCTGTAGGAAGAAATGTGTATGGAAGGATGTTTTCTGGGTGAGGGTCTGTCGGTGGAGGCTGGAATTGGCCTCACAGAGGATTTTATGGCAGGGAGAGGCTACTTGAGATTTTTACTGAGAAGAGCATGTGACCTTAGTGCTGGACTTTGTTTTGGAATCTGGATCCCTGGACCAGAGGCACTGGGGTGACAGATGGAAGAGGGGAGAGCTGGATCCTCGAGGGTCTTGGGGTCATCTGGCCAAAAGAACATGAGACCCCAACCCAGAGGCTTGAGCAAGGTCATGCAGTAAGAAAGGGGAGAGCCAGAACTTGCCCCCAGACTTCGGCTTCCAAGCTCAAGCTCTGAGGTGTGTGTTCCTGCGGGTATCTGGGAGATGAGGGATGGCTTGCCTCAGATTGCAGTACTTTGTGGTACAGTTGATGGAAGTGGAAGCCTGGGCTTTGTCATGGATTCTGGATCCTGGAACCCTTTAGCTCCACTGATAAAAAAGGGAAATGGAGCTGGGAGGGTTTCTGAATAGGCTTGGGGTCTGTGCTTTAGGAGCCTGGCAGAGGTGACAGTGTAAGTGTGAATGTGGTTTGGGAGGAAGGAAGGCAGGGCTTCAAAAGGACTTGTACTGCCAGAGACCTGCTCTGCATGCAGTCCCCTCCCCTGGTCCCTCTGCCCTTGCTTGGTGCTATGTGGCTCCTCTGAGATTGGCTACCCTGTGCCTTGCCACTCCCAGGTGGCAATTGGACTAATGCTTGGTGGCAGAGATTAAGGGGCTAAATAGGGACTGGGGACATCTGGAGCCAGTCACCAAAATGCCCTAAGCCCATGACATCTCATCTGTAATATGACTCATAATCCTTGCAGTGCTTACAAAGGGCTAAGAGAACTTGATGAAAGCCCTGGACAGGTCAACAGGGGCTACCTGATTGCTCCCTCCAAGTTCCAGAGGGGTAGCTGGGCAGAGCCATGTCATGGCCTCAGACCTGACCCTGATCTCTTTGTTTCTGTAAACAGATGCAGAGTGGGAAGGACCTTATGACTCAGAAGGTGCAGGGCACATCTAGGCACAAAGACCCAGAAGGTATCATGGGGGCCTGGCTGGCACCACACCCTGGCATGAAGGCACATCCCTAAGCAGACCTGCCTTAGGAAGTACCCTGCAGTGACCTGTGGAGGTGACAGGATGGAGCCTGGAATTGGAGGCAGATTCTAAGCCTGGTGGATGAACTTGCCAGCCTGGTGGGAGTCATAGCCAGGGAAGACCTTGTTCTGGCTGCCTGGCCATGGGTCTCAACTATCTTTGGTGGCAGGGATGATGCTGGTATGGAGAGCTGGCGTCTGCTCCCACCTACCCACCACTTGTATGAAGTTCAGAGACTGGAACCAAGGTAACACAGCAAGTCAGTGGCAGTCCTGACTCTAAAGGCAAAACTTTGTCCCAGATGTGAATGATACCTAGTCTTGGTTTTCCTTGCTGAGTGGTGGTTCTTAATACTTTGGTTCATGAAGTCCATTGAAAATCTGATGCTTATGGACCTGCCCCCATGAAAACAGATACGCTCATGTAGACTCAGAAAGCCCAAGAAATTTCAGGAGCCCTTGGACTCTCTGGATGAAACCTGTCCTCTGACTCCAGGCTCGGATCCTCAGCCTGGGGCTTCCCCTGCTGGTGTTTCCTTCCCTGCGACTCACGGAGCCCTAAATTGTGGCTGCTGTACAAATCATGTCCCTCTTCTCCTGCCTGACCTCATTCTCTTGTCCAGGAGCAACGAATTCTGAGGAGGGGGCCATTTTAGTCAGTCCCTTCTCCCAGACCTAAGAAATGACACATTGGGGTCTGGACCCTAATTCACCTTCCCCAGAGGCTGGTGAAGGTTCCTTGTGTTGGGTTCACTCTTCTGGTTTTGTGTTTCTTCTTCTCCTTAACTGGCTGCTGGTTTTCACCGAGGAGTCCTTCACTCCAGTCTGGGCTCTGATTTCTCTGTGAGGTTCCAAGGGAGTGGGGCTGCCATGTGCACTGGTGGTTCTGAGAGTGTGGTTTGAGTTTGCCCCAGGGAGAAGGAACCCTGCTTCCACCAACCAAGCCCAGACAGCAGTGCCTCCTGTCCAGAAGGTATTCAGCCCAGCCAGGTATCATGTGGGAGCCCTGGGGGAAAGAGGATAAGAGCCTGCTCTAAGAGGTACCATGGCTCTGGGCAGGGGGTTGGCCCAGCACAGGAGCTTTCTGTGTGCCCCCTGCATGTAGTTGAGTGAATGGAGTGGGCCAGGGCCAGGCTGGCAGTAGGGCGGGGGCTCCTCCCAACTTTGCACTTGACCACTCAGCTTGGAGCCCATAGGTGCTCAATTGCTGCCCTAGTGTGAATGACCCATGAGAAGAGGTGAGACCAGTAGGGGCTGAGATGGGTTTTGGTCAGGACATCAATGCCTGCCTGCCTTGGGGTGTTGCTTAGCCTGGCTTCAGTGCAGTTGGTCCATCAGTTCTTACTGACCACCAATCCTATGCCACGCCCTGGGGGCCAGAGCAGAATGGTCTGGGGATATCAGAGGAAGAGAAGGCACTTTGCGCCCTAGGAGCTTCTGCTCTGGGAAACCTTGGCCAACTTAGAGGAAATGTCACCAACACATCTCTCCTCTGCTAACTGTCCAGCCTGTGTCATCCCTGCCTGTGATTGTGCTTTGCTCTTCCTTACCTCTGTTCCTGCCCCTGTATTGCTCCAAACGTCCCCTTTTCTCTCCACCATGCGTAGCTCTCTTTCCTTCTCCAAATAGTGTTAACATACCATCTTCCCCTCCCCTTCAAGTGTGTGTTATGTTATCTTATGCTTCAGTTTCTTCTCTCTGTGTGTGTGTCTGTCTGTCTTGATTCCCAACTAGACTGTGAGCTCCCTGAGGGCAAGGGACTATCATTTCTTCTTTGAACCCTAACAGGGTCTAGCACAGGGCTGGGTTCATATCTCAGGAAACACTTGTCGACTGACTAATGGATCAAGTGCTGGAGGTTGTAGGGTGGCCGGTCCTGGGAGGTGTGCAAGGGGAGAGAAGATGTGAGGTAACTAGTGAGTACATTTAATAGGGCATCAGAAGCCTGAGGTCTTTCCCTACTTGGGGCCGTGGGAGCTGGAGGGGTCCCCTCACATGGCCGTGAACATGCACATAAGTGGTTGCCCAAGCTGGGTTTTCTGTAGCTTGCTGACACCTGCTAGAGGTGACTGAGTGGGATAAATGTTCTCTCGACATCAGCTGGTGTGCAGAGTGGTTCTTTGGGGTTAATGGGTTAGTGGGCAGCCAGGTGGAAGACCTCCATCTCTGCCTCCAGCATCTGTGGGCGAGTTATGTTTCCAGGGAACATGGTGGCCAAAGGTGGATCTGAGGAGCAGGTATCGAGATCCCTTGAATCAAAGGATAGCCCCCACTGTGGCTCTCCAGACCTGCTGTAAGCTTCGGGTAAGTCCCACCAGGCCAAGACAGTGCTCCAGCCAAGAGACTAGGCTACAGGGGGGTGTGCCCCAGTGGGAGATGTCTCCTATGTGACTCAGGGAAAGTCACAGTTCCTGTCCCCCTTCCTCCTAGAGTTATGGGATTCAAATAAGCATACACATAAATGAGGCAAGCACAAAGCTCAACACTTACGAGGCTTCCCTGTTGTCCTTGTCCTCTCATGCCAGAACCTGACAGCACCTTCTTCACAGCCTCCATCTTCCCTGGCAGAACAGCCACACGCCAAGCCTGCCACCCAGCAGGTGGGACAGTTGTGTAAGGGAAAGCACCTCCATCCTGTAACTGACTCTGACTTGAGTCTGCACCCACAGCCTCCATCAGCCAGGAGGGTCCTGCCTGCAGGGAGCTCAGGCTCCACTGGGGGCAGGGAAATGTTGGGGAGCAAATCAGGGCTGTTGGGTTCAACTCAAATTGGCTTATACCAAATAAGAAAACCACTGGCTTGTGTAACTGTGAAGTGTAGGGGTCGGCCCCACTGCTCTGCCCTCCTCAGCACATGTGGCGGGAGGAAGTTGGCAGCAGCTCACACTTGGGATCCTTCCTCTAACAGTTCTCGATGGTGACAGGCCTGAGTCCCATTGGCCTGAATTGGGCCTGTGCCCATTCCTGGACCCATCGCAGTGCTCAGAAGAGAGCAGGATCCTGCATGGGCTGGTCACTTGCATATCACAGAGGGGCTCAGCTCCATCTAGAATCCATGGTCTGGCATCAGGGAGGGGACTGTGCCCAGGGGAAGGGTAGACAAGCAGATGGGTGGATGGATTCCAGGTGGCAGAATGGAGGCCAGGTCTGAGGGGTCCCTGGATCAACAGTGTTAGTGTCACCTGGGAGCCTGTATTAACACAAGATCACTGGCTCTACCCCAGACTCCAATCAGAAACTGCATTTCATTAAGACCCCTGGCCATCCTTCCATGCTGTGGCTTCCCTGCCTCTTCTGCCTCTCTTTGGACTCAGGCATTTCACTGGGCCTGCACCTAAAGGGAAGAGAATGAAGTGGGTTTCCTCTTAGGAAAGTTGATGGGATATAAGGACAAAGGGTTGCTATCTTTACTGGGGTCTAGAGACCAGCCACAGTCCCATTCCCCAGCTATCCCTGGGAGTGCAATACACATCAGCCGGGTCCTCCCTGACCCAGACTGCCCACTTTGCCAGAACACAGCACAGGCAGGAAAGGCAAGTCCTGGACTCAAAAGCAAGTGGCTCACCCTGAGAGCTCCTCTACTCTGTGCTGCCTCAGCTCCGTGGTTGATTCTTGTCTTCACCCTCCTATGGCCACCTTCAAAACAGCCCAGCCTCACTGTCCTCATACTGCCCAAGTGTGTACCATGGGTGTCCTGGGTGTCCTGCCGCACTCCTTTCCACTTGTTGAGTGTTGGCTGCAGTGGCTCAGAGCTGCCTTTCCGGGGATCTACCCCAACCCACCCCCACTCATGAAGGAGTGCCAACACGATGGGCAAGGTCTGGAGCAAGGCCCTCTGCAGAGCCCTCCCCAACAATTCTCATTCTTCCCAAAGAAGAACCTTCATCTCAGGCTCTTCTAGGATCCCCAACCTAAGACAAGGTCTTTGAAGAACACAAGCTCAACGGCCAGGTGTGGCTCAGGCCTGTAATCCCAGTGTGCTGGGAGGCTAAGAAGGGAGGATCACTTGAGGTCAGGAGTTTGAGACCAGCCTGGGAAACATAGCAAGACCTTGTCCCCATCAAATACTAATAATAAGGTGCATAGTCATAGTCTCAGCTACTCAGGAGCATAGGAGTTTGAGGTTGCAGTGAGCTATGATGGCACCACTGCACTCAGCTTGGGTGGTAGAACAAGACCCTATTTCTTTTTTTTTTTTTCTTTTTTTTGAGACAGAGTCTCAAGCTATCACCCTGGGTAGAGTGGTGTCACAGCTCACAGCAACCTCCAACCTCCAACTCTTGGGCTTAAGCAATTCTCTTGCCTCAGCCTCCCAAAGTAGCTGGGACTACAAGACCCACCACAACACCTGGCTACTTTTTGGTTGTAGTTGTCATGGTTTGGCAGGCCTGGGCTGGATTTGAACCTGCCAGCTCAGGTGTATGTGGCTGGTGCCTTAGCCCTGAGTACAGACCCTATTTCTTTCTTTTTTTTTTTTTAAGAGACAGAGTCTCACTTTGTTGCCCTTGGTAGAGTGCCATGGCTTCATGGCTCACAGCAATCTCCAGCTCCTGGGCCTAGACCATTCTCTTGTCTGAGCCTCCTGAGTAACTGGGACTACAGGTACCCGCCACACGCCTGGCTACTTTTTTTTTGTTGCAGTTCGGCCAGGGCCAGGTTTGAACCCACCACCCTTGGTATATTGGGCCGGTGCCCTACTCACTGAGCCACAGGCACTGCCCTACAGACCCTATTTCTGAAGGAAAAAAAATAACCACTCACAGAATCCTGTACACAGAGGAGATTGTGAGCAGCACCTCTCTTTGGCAGTTCTGAGTTATACTGAATGCCTATTGGACTTTGGTGAGCAGCTGGTGTATTAATGGACTGTGAGTGACCATCCTTTGGGAGAGGCAGACCTAAATGCCAGTATGGCAGCCCCTCATTAGCTGTACAGAAACCCCTCTTAACCAGAAACAAGGGACCAATTCACAGGTCAAGGGTTGGGGTCTAATCTGACCACGTGGCTTTGACCAAGGTCTCTACCATTTTGAGGCTTGGTTTAAGGTCCATGGAATGAATGGGATAGACTAGCTGGCCTCGGAGGCTTCCCTGACTACACGTGAGGGGCTCTTTTGGGTGGAGGGGAATAAAGACCCATTTAGGCTAGTGATAGGCCATGTCACAGGTATTGTAAAGAAGGCTCCAGTCAAGCTGTACCTCTGGGCCTCACAAAATGGGGCAGAAGCCCCCCAAACATGTACCTCCTCTGGTCTCACCACCATCCCTGTGACTCAGCCTTTGCTCCTTCCTGTGGCCACCCTATCTCTGTAGCAGATGTGTGGTGAACTGAGACTGGATTTTTTTTCTTTAAGGAAGAGAACTGCAGTTGCTAGCAGTTTCTAGCAGCAGGCACAGAAAGTCACCTTGGAATAGACCTTCTTTGTTTCTGGAAGGCCAACAGACCCTTTCAGTTAAACCAATACAAAACAAATACCTACTGCTATTCTTGAACTAGCCTTAGACTTGGGAATCATCTCAAATGCAGGTGCTTCAGCCCATCATGTTAGCTATTCTGATTCACAACAATCATGGAAAAAGACTGCTCTAGGGCAGAGCAGCTGTGTCCCTGGGATGTGGGAAGGATCTGAAATTCTCTCACTGCAGAGGGCCTGAGCTCTGGGGAAACCTGCTAGGGGACAGAGGGGCCCTTGAGGCTGGGTTTAAAGCCTGTGAGTTCAGGAGAAACTTTATAGGAGCAGTGGAAACTGTCTATGAAGAGGGCAAAGAGGCTCCTGGAGAGGGTGACATGATGGAGCACAGGGAGTCCTGAGAGGTGGGAGAAGCACTGGCTGATGGACAGAGGGGGCAGCAGCTTCTACTGCACCAGAGCTCTCAGAAATTGTGAGTGGCAGGGGTATGGGCTCCTGTGCACTGGAGCCCTTCTGGAACTTACAGTTGTGTGTGGGGTGTGGGCTCCTGGAGGAAGAATCAGCTATAAGCAGTTCTGGGGCCTGGGGAGGGTGCAGGGTTCATGGGAGCATACTAAGAAATGTATTCTGGGCTGGCAAAACAGGACACACTGGTCACTGCTTCTTTTACCTCCTGTCCTGTGCTACCTCGTGTCTGTGGCCTCAGGGCAGATGCTGGTTCTTTCTACCTCTGCTCTTGGCTTTGATGGGATTTGGGACATGCTAAAATGTACCTTGGCATCTGAGAAGACAGCAGAAGCAAGAAGGTCACTTTCACTTTCCCCTCACCTGTCTCCCCAATGCAGGCCATCTAAGAATTCTTTGACCTTTCTCTAAAGCAGGTCATAAGACCCTCATTCCAGAAGTGTCTTTCCTATACCCAAATGAAAAGAATGTCACATACAGACTCCAAGAAGAATCTGAACAAATAGGCTTTGGTAAGACCCCCCATGTTTATTAGCATTTGATCACACTCTTTTGTCTTCCAATCAGCTTTTGCATGACTGTCCATAAAAACTCAAGCTCCCCTCTTTCTTTGGGTCTTCCTTCCTGAAGGCACCTGTATCACCTAAAATTTGTATTAAATACATTTGTATACTTTTTTCTTGTTGACCTGCCTTTTGTTATAGGGTCTTAGCCATGAACCTTGTGGTGAGTGAGGACAGATATTACTTTCCTTCAGCAACTTCCTCAACACTCCACTCTGAGTGCCCCTGGCCTTCTTTGGCCAAGGCAGATTTTGTTGTGACTGTACACCATCCTGCTTAGGGCATGTCTTGGGGAGAGTTCTTTCTCCTGGCTCTACCTGTGTTGCCTGTGAACCTAGGGTGGCTTCCATGGGCTGGGGCACATGTCTTAGTCCTGTGGCTGTAGGTAGAGTGACAGAGGCTCAGAGGATAAATTCCAGGAACTAATTTTCCAGGGGGGATAGCCCCTGTTTTCAGAGAGGGTGCCACTGACAGGCATTGTGGGTTTCCTGACTTATCTACCCTCTATTCTGTGGTATCTCCCTCCTTAGAGTCCCCTGCTTTATTAAGCAAATCTCTCATTTAGAAAATTATCTCACATGCTTGTATTCTTTCTTCTATTTTCTTAAGATTTAATTTTTCTTTCTTTTTTTTTTTTTTTTGTGCAGTTTTTGACTGGGGGCTGGGTTTGAACCCGCCATCTCTGGCATCTCCTTTGAGCCACAGGTGCTGCCCTCTTTTTTTTGAGACAGAGTCTCACTATGTTACCCTCAGTAGAGTGCTATAGCATCACAGCTCACAGCAATCTCAAACTCTTGGGCTTAAGCGATTCTTTTGCCTCAGCCTCTCAAATAGCTGGGACTACAGGCACCCGCCACAATGACTGGCTATTTTGTTGTTGTAATTTTTTTGTTATTGTTTGGCAGGCCCTGGGCCAGGTTCAAACCCGCTAGCTCTGGTGTATGTGGCTGGCGCCCTAGCCGCTGAGCTACAGGCACTGAGCCTTAATTTTTCATATGTTTATGGCTTGGTCTCCAGTCAATGACAACTTGCATTTGTGTGTCATTTTCTGGTTCCCTTTCACATGTACAAACTCCCTTCAGGCGTGGGTGTGATCCTGCAGACCTGGGACTTATAGTGTCCCAGTCTGGGAGGCTTCGAACAGACAGCTTGTATACAGTTGCATGAAGGCTGATTTCAACTGGATTCATGCTTTGGGCACAGTGCTGGACTTGGAACAACAAACACAACATGTTCGGAGCTAGTCTCAGTTCCCTATTGCCTCCCCCTGTTTGATATGTGTTTACAGACGCTCTTCCAAATGCCTGGGAAGTATTGTGAAATGGGGCTGTTTTCTTGGCCATCACTGGAACATATTCAAGAAATTTTACCATCTGAGAAATTCAAGAAACAGAGCCAGTTAATACAGCAGTCACTTTTTAGACAATAAGGCCACTCAACAAATATCAAATGTCATTGAGAGAACACATGCTGTGAAGATAATGCAATAAGAAGTCACCTGCAACTTCTAAAAGCAAATAAAGCTTCTATACAAAATAGCAAATAAGGAGGCGGTGCTGTGGCTCAGGGAATAGGGCATCCGCCCCATATGCTGGAGGTGGCAGGTTCAAACTCAGCCCAGCCAAAAACTGCAAAAATAAAAAAATAAAATAAAAAATCCTTAAAAAAAAAGCAAATAAAAACTATGCATTCAGGGATTTAAAAACACACTTATTAGCAGGTGTGATAGCACGTGCCTATAGTGTAAGGCACTTGGGAGGCTGAGGGTAAGGCCAGTCTCAGCAACATAGTGAGACCCCCAATTTTTTTTTTTTTTTTTTTTGTAGAGACAGAGTCTCACTTTATCGCCCTCGGTGGCGTGCCATGGCATCACACAGCTCACAGCAACCTCCAACTCCTGGGCTTAGGCGATTCTCTTGCCTCAGCCTCCCGAGTAGCTGGGACTACAGGTGCCCACCACAACGCCCGGCTATTTTTCTGGTTTTTGCAGTTTGGCCGAGGCAGGGTACCTTCGGTACATGGGGCCGGCGCCCTACTTGATGAGCTACAGGCGCCGCCCTCAAATTTTTTTTTTTTTTGAGACAGAGCCTCAAACTGTCATGCTGGGTAGAGTGCTATGGCATCACAGCTCACAGCAACCTCCAACTCCTGGGCTCAAGCGATTCTCCTGCCTTCGCCTCCCAAGTAGCTGAGACTACAGCACCTGCCACAATGCCAGGCTATTTTTTGGTTGCAGCCGTAATTGTTGTTGGTGGCCCTGGGCTGGATTCGAACCCGCCAGCTCAGCTGTATGTGGCTGGCACTTTAGCCGCTTGAGCCACAGGTGCCGAGCCAAGACCCCCCATCTTAAAAAATATCACACTTAATAATTCAGACCAAAGAAGAAATTGTAACAGAAATTTTGAAATATTTATGAATGAATATAAAAATACTACATTTAAAAATTTGTGGGATACAACTAAAATATTACAGTAATTAGAGGAAACTTTTAGCTTTTTTTTTGAGACAGATCCTCACTGTGTTGCCCTCTGTAGAGTACTCTAGCATCACAACTCACAGCAACCTTAAACTCCTGGGCTCAAGGGATCCTCTTGTCTCAGCCTCCTGAGTAGCTGGGCCTATAGGCGCCCACCACAACACTTGGTTATTTTTAAAGATGGGGTCTCACTCTTGTTCAGGCTGGTCTCAAACACCTGAGCTCAAGCAATCCACCAGACTTGGCCCCCAGAGTGCTGCATTACAGGCATGAGCTACTGTGTGGGGCCTAGGAAACTTTTAGCTTTAAATGAATTCATTATGAAAGAAGATATTTTAAAGTCAAGAATTCAACTCTAGAAGTTAAAAAAGAACAGGATTGCACAAAGAAAGAGAAAAATAATAATATTAAAGATAAAAATTAGGCCAGATGAGGTGGCTCACATCTGTAATCCTAGTGCTCTGGGAGCCTGAGGTGGGTGGAATGCTTGAGCTCAGGAGTTCCAGACCAGCCTGAGTGAGAGTGAGATCCTGATTCTATTAAAAATAGAAAAACTATCTGATCCTGATTCTACTAAAAATAGAAAAACTATTGTCTTTCCTTCTCATAGCTGAAATTTATTTCCTTTTTAAAGTGCAAGTTGTGTGAGATTCTTTGGTTTACCACGTGGATAGATATGGGGAACCTATAAAAGTTGAATATGATTTGAGGTGCTGTGCTTACACAAAATTTCTGTGATAGATGCCAATAGATCAGTGCTCTCTAGTGCATATTTTGAGAACTAAAGTTGAGCGAGTCAGACTCAGGTAGAGAGGGCTGTTTGTCTAGTGCTCACCTCCATGTTGATGTTAGAACGCACACTTCACCAAGGCAGAGCCACGTATGTGTTCAGTTCATACCTACCAAATGAATTCATGTCTAGAACCATGAGCTTTGTGGAGGGCCCTCTTAAAGAAGTAGTCGGAGATGAAATGCAGGTTGACGCTCATCCAAAGGAGACAAGAAAATGAAAGGTAATACAATTAGAAATTCTTTGGTGGTTTCAAGAGGAAATAAGAAGGAAACATAAAGTAACTTTCCAAAGAGAAGCAGGCAGCCAGCAAGTTTTTTCATAAAGACCTAAAACATTTAAAAGGCGGTGAAGTCGGGGGATGCCCCAGGTCTACCGGTGTCTCTGCAGACCGCCGAGGAGAGAAGGAAGCGGGTATTGCACAGTAACAGTGGGAGAACACTGACAGTCACCAGCTGAAAGGTTGTGACTGCTTTCATCTGTGTCAAATGTTTAAAATGTAGAACTGTACTGGGGGAAATTTGAGCACCAATTGGATATTTGTTATTACAGAATTACTCATTTTCCTTAGTTATGTTGTGCTTATGTTAATACAAGGACCCTTTCTTTCTTTCTTTCTTTTTTTTTTTTTTTTGAGACAGAGTCTCAAACTGTCACCATGGGTGGAGTGCCATAGCATCAACAACTCACCAGCTCACAGCAACCTCAAACTTTTGGTCTTAAGTGATTCTCTTTTTCTCAGTCTCCCATGAGGCTGGGACTACAGGTGCCCACCACAATGCCTGGCTATTTTTTTTTTTTTTGGTTGCAGTTGTCATTGTTGTTTAGCTTGCCTAGGCCGAGTTTGAACCCACCAGCCTCAGCATGTGTGGCCGGCGCCCTACCGAATGAGCTATGGCGCCACTGATCCTTATCTTTCAGAGATCTGTGCTGAATAAAATGCTCTCTGAGATGTACTTCAAAATAACTTTCGGGTATTGCTTAGGGTCAGGCCAGAGGTGGAACCACATGGACTATGTGAAAGAACCAAACTGACTCCATTTTGTTCCACAGCCTTTCACTAATTCTACCTTGCCCCACCGCCTTCATTCTTTCGCAGCTACATATCAAAAGTTAATTTACGGCTGCATACCAAAGAGTCAATTTACACCCGAATACCAAAGGCGATAGGCAATCTGCTTCCTCCTCCACCCCCACCCGGGGCTCCAGTATGTCAGCCCCAAGCGATAAGGCCACCCAGTAAATATTTCCCCAGGCCAATTATCCCAGAACAGATTGACCAGACCCTTATGCCCCCTATCAGCTCTCCCCAGCAGTTTGTGCTCAACACCCCCTTTGTTTCTTCTGTACCCTTAAAACTGCTCTTCCCTCTGCGGGAGGCTTTTCTGCTATCCTGCCTTGTCAGGAGCAGAAAGCCTTGGCTAGCTAATATTTTTTTTTTGGCCTCTTGCTTTTGCATTGGACTTGGTTAATGGGTTAATTTATGGGAGGGACCCCACGATTTAGGCACAACATATGTGTTTGGTAATTTTGAAGGTGGGTGGTGTGTAACAGGCTCATTACGCTTTTCACTCTATTGTCATGTGTCATGCGATCCTTTCTTCCTTTTGAACTCCCCCCAATACTATGCCTAAAAAAGTTAATGTGTCGGGGAAGGAGAGAAGGTGTTTGCCTGATTTGAAGTTTCAGTTTGGGGCCATTTCCTTTGGCTCAAGAGATCATGATGGCTAAGGAGGGGGAGGGGCTGACAGGACTCTGAGAGGGGTTCTGCTGTGTACCCAGAGACTAGACCAGGAGTGGTTCAGGCCAAGTTTAATGAACAGGGACTGAGACCTACCTGGGCAAAGATGGCATCGGGGCTTGTTTTCATACTGGGTGTAGAGGGAGGGAGATTCCACAGGTTGCTGGAAGGCTTTGGGGGGCTAGGGTCTTTTAGGGGTACTCTTGGGGCAGGGCTGGATAGGCCTTTTGTTCTGGAAGGGAGGTGGGGAGAAGGTTTAGGCCTCTAACAGACTCCTTGCTTATGAATAAGGAGATTTCACAATAGCTCCTTCAAGACTGGAAAGGGCGAGCTAGTTAGATAATTGGTCCAAATTATTTTTTGTGATTAATCGATTGAAGGATTAACCCACTTTTCTATGTTCACTAGAAAATATGAGATGTTTTCCAAGTGCTACTGAATATACAAAATAGCATCAAAGACCTCTTTGCTAGCCATTAGACAGTTGAGTAAGAGCCAACTTTTTTTTTTTTTGCAGTTTCTGGCCAGGACCTGGTTTGAACCGGCCACCTCTGGTATATGGGGCCAGCATCCTACTACTCCTTTGAGCCACAGGCACTGCTCAAGAGCCAACTTTTTAAATAATAGACTTTATTACTTTGAGAAATAAGTAACTTAGATTCACAACAACATTGAGCAAGTTCCTTCCTTCACAAAGGCACAGCCTCCCCTAGAGTGGTGCCTGTGTTTCAACTGATGACCCTGCATTGACGTCATCACCCCCTGAAGACCACAATTTACATTGTGATTCACTCTTGGTGTTTAATATTCTATGGGTTTAGCCCAATGCATAGTGACATCCATCTACCATGCAGAGAAGATTCACTGCTAAAAAAAATCCTCTGTGCTCCACCTGCTCTGCCTTCTCTCCCCTTCTCCGCTGCAACCTCTCATGTTTTTTTTGAGACAGCCCCTCAAGCTGTCACCCTAGATAGAGAGCTATGGTTTTACAGCTCACAGCAACCTCCAATTCCTGGGTTCAAGCGAGTCTCCTGCCTCTGCCTCCCAGGTAGCTGGGACCACAGGCGCCAGCCACAACGCTTGGCCATTTTTTTGTTGTTGTTGTTGTTGCAGCCGTCATTGTTGTTTG
>CAUYON010112536.1:0-26414 GCA_963573935.1 Arctocebus calabarensis
TGTAGTCCCAGCTACTTGGGAGGCAGAGGCAGGAGACTCGCTTGAGCCCAGGAATTGGAGGTTGCTGTGAGCTGTAATGCCACGACACTCTACCCAGGGCGACAGCTTGAGGCTCTGTCTCAAAAAAAAAAAAAAAAAAAATGAAGCTCGGGCTTGGCGCTAGCCATGCACACCTGAGCTGGCAGGTTCGAATCCAGCCCAAGCCCGCCAAACAACAATGACAGCTGCAACCAAAAAATGGCTGGGTGTTGTGGCAGGCACCTGTAGTTCCAGCTACTTGGGAGGTGGAGGCAGGAGAATCGCTTGGGACCAGGAGTTGGAGGTTGCTGTGAGCTGTGATGCCACAGCACTCTACCCAGGGTGACAGCTTGTGGCTCTGTCTCAAAAAAAAAAAAAAAATGAAGCCTATACAGTCTGTGGCTGCCAAAGCAGTTTGTAGATAACAAATAAGCAAGCCTATGTTCCAATAAAATTTGTTCCTGGATGGTGAACGATTTTCATATATTATAAAACAGTACCTTTAAAAGTTTTAACCATTTTAAAATGTAAAAATAATTTAGTTAGCCATATAAAAACAAGCAGTGAGCAACATTTGGCCCTTCAGCCACAGTTTATCCTCCAGAATAACATACTAAAAAACCACATGATCATGTCAGTATGATAGGCAGCCTCCAAAAGGACCCCCCCAAAATCTCCATCTCCTGGTATTCACATCATTACATAATCCTTTCCCCTTTAGAGTTAGCTGTACCTAGTGACTCATTTCTAACAATAGAATTTCAAGAGATTGGATGTCACTTTCAAGATTAGGTTACAAAAAGACTTTTGTCCTACTCTGCTTTCTCTTGGGGCTCTGGCTTTCAGGGAAGCAAGCTGCCAAAAACAAGTACTTCAGAGGCCAACAAGTCAAAGAGCTGATGTGTCTGGCCAATAGCCAGCAAGGACCTAAACCTGCCAACAGCCAGGACTGAGCTTGGAATTGGATCTTCTGAGATCTGCTAACAACCATCTAAGTGATCTTGGAAAAGGATCTGAAGTCAGCTAAGCTTTGAAATGATTGTGATCCATGGCCAATACCTTGATTGTAGTCTTGTGAGAGGCCCTGAGTCAGTGGCAACCTATTAAGCTCTATTACTGATCCACAAAAATTGTGGGATAATAAATATTTGTTGTTTCAAGCTGATCAGTTTGAGGATAATTTGTTATATAACAATAGATAACTAATATGAGACAGAAAAAGCACATGACAAAATCCAACACTCATTCTTAATGAAAACAAATTAAAGGGAGTTTCCTCAACCCAACTAAAGACATCTGTGAAAACCTACTGCTAACATAATAATTTAACCAGTTAGAGCCTGAATATTTTCCCCTAAAGGTCAGGAACCTGGAGAGGATGTTCACTTTCTCCGCTTCTATTCAACATTGATATTGGAGAGTCTAGCCAGTGTGATGAGATTTTAAAAAACAAAACATAGGGCAGCACCTGTGGCTCAAAGGAGTAGGGTGCTCCATATGCCGGAGGTGGCAGGTTCAAACCCAGCCCTGGCCAAAAAAAAAAAAAAAAGAACAAACAGAAAAGAATAAAGTAAAACTGTCTTTACTTACAGGTAACATACTTCTCTTAAGTCTATATGTAGAAAATTCAAGAAACCACAAAAAAATATAATTACTAGAATTCGTGCAGCACCATGGCTCAGTGAGTAGGACCCTGGCAGGGCACTGGGTGGCAGGTTCAAACCTGGCTCTGGCCAAAGTGCAACAAAAAATAGCCAGGTATTGTGGCCGGCGCCTATAGTCCCAGCTACTCAGGAGGCTGAGACAAGAGAATCTCCTAAGCCTAAAGAGCTGGAGGTTGCTGTGAGCTGTGATGCCACGATACTCTACCGAGGGTGACAAAGTAAAACTCTGCCTCTAAAAAAAAAAAGAAAAAGAAAAAAACTAGAATTCATAAACAAATTTAATAAGCTCACTGGATACAAGATCAGTATACAAAAAGGAATTGTATTTCTGTGTATTAGCAACAAACAATTCAAAAGTGAAATTGGGGAAATAGTTTCATTTACAATAACCTCAAAAAGAAGAAAATACTGATAAATTTAGTAAAAGAAGCAAAAGATCTTTACATTGAAAACCACAAAACATTACAGAGAGAAAAGGTAGAAAATGGAGAGGTAATCCATGTACGTGCTTTAGAATATTTCATATTGTAAGAATGGCAGTTGTCTATAAATTAATTTATAGATTCAGTGAAATTCCTATTAAAATTTCAGCGGAGTATGGCTCGGTGCCTGTGGCTCAACGAGCTAAGGCGCCAGCCATGTACACCTCAGCTGGTGGGTTCAAATCCAACCCGGGCCCGCCAAACAACAATGACGGCTGCAACCAAAAAATGACCGGGCGTTGTGGCAGGCGCCTGTAGTTACAGCTGCTTGGGAGGCGGAGGCAAGAGACTCGCTTGAGCCCAGGAATTGCAGGTTGCTGTGAGCTGTGATACTACAGCACTCTACCCAGGGTGACAGCTTGAGGCTCTGTCTCAAAAAGAAAAGAACAAAAAAAATTTCAGCAGAGTCTGGGCATAGATCATACCTGTAATCCTACACTCTTAGAGGCCAAGGCGAGTAGATTGCTGATCTCATGAATTGGAGAGCAGCCTTTATCTGCACTAAAAATAGAAAAAAACTAGCCTGTGGCAGGCTCCCGTGGTCCCAGGTACTTGGGAGGCTGGAGTAAGAGGATCACCAAGAATTTGAGGTTCATACGAGCTATGATGATGCTATGGCACTTTACCCAGAGTGAGACTCTGTCTGTGCCCCTATGCACAAAAATACCAGGCTTTTTTTTTTTTTTCAATTTAAGAAACTGACAGGCTGATCCTAGAATTTACATGGAAATATAATGGGCAGAGCAATTTTGAGAAATGTAGAACCATATCGGAGGAATCATATTGTCTGATTTAAATCTTGTTATAAAATGTGAGTAATTGGCTTGGCGCCTGTGGCTCAACGGCTTAAGGCGCCAGCCACGTATACCTGAGCTGGCGTATACCTGAGCTGGCGGGTTCGAATCCAGCCCGGGGCCGCCAAACAACAGTGACGGCTGCAACCAAAAAATGGCCGGGCGTTGTGGCGGGCGCCTATAGTCCCAGCTACTTGGGAGGCAGAGGCAAGAGACTCTCTTGAGCCCAGGAATTGGAGATTGCTGTGAACTGTAATGCCACGGCACTCTATCCAGGGTGATAGCTTGAGGCTCTGTCTCAAAAAAAAAAAAAAAGTCAGTAATCAAGACAGTGTGATGTAAAAGATAGACAGGTAACAGAAATTTATCATGGACCTAAATCTAAGAGATAACACTTTAAAACTCTTAGAAGAAAACAATGAAAAAAGACTTTGTGATCTTAGGGTAATCAAAGAGCTGATAACACTAAGAACATAGCTATAAAAGTGATAAATTGGACTTTGTTATAATCTAAAGCTTCTATTCTTCTGCAAACGCCATTAAGAAATGAAATAACAAGGCATGGACTGGGAGAAAATTTTTGCAAATCATACATCCAATAACAAAGTTTCTGTTGCTCTTGGCCTTTTGGCTATGGATCAAATATAGTAACAAGAATTGCATCAAGAAAATAGGCCAGGCTGAGCGCCTGTATCTCAGTGACTTGAGTGCCAGCCAAATACACCAGAGCTGGCAGATTCGAATCCAGCCCAGGCCTGCCAAACAACAGTGAGAACTAGAACCAAAAAATAGCCTGGTGTTGTGGTGGGCATTTGTAGTCCCAGCTACTTGGGAGGCTGAGGCAAGAGAATTGCTTAAGCCCAAGAGTTTGAGGTTACTGTGAGCTGTGATGCCACAGCAATCCACTGAAGGTGACAGCTTGAGACTCTGTCTCAAAAAAAAAAAGAAAATAGGCCAGGCGTGGTGGCTCCCACCTGTAAACTCAACACTTTGGGACACCAAAATGAGAGGCTTGCTGGAGGCCATCAATTTGGCAAAAGCATTTAAGAAATAACTGGAAAATTTAACACAGGCTAGGTATAAAGTGATATTAAGGAGTTAAAATACTTATTCGAAATACATATTGAAATATAGGTAAAATAATACTATGCCTGGAATTTGCTTTAAAATACTGAAACAAGGGTGGTGCCTGTGGCTCAGTGAGTAGGGCACCGGCCCCATATACCAAGTGTGGCGGGTTCAAACCCAGCCCTGGCTGAACTGCAACAAAAAAATAGCTGGGCGTTGTGGCAGGCGCCTGTAGTCTGTTACTCCGGAGGCTGAGACAAGAGAATCGCCTAAGCCCAGGAGCTGGCGGTTGCTGTGAGCCATGAAGCCATGGCACTTGACCAAGGGCAATAAAGTGAGACTCTGTCTCTAAAAAAAAAAAAAATACTGGAACAAAAGCAAGGAGGAGTATATTAAAATAACAATATTGATAAACATTGAAGTTTAATGATGGTACATATAGATTCATGTTACTTTTGTGTATAAAATTTATTTTAATTTATATTACTATAAGTAGAGATAGTCTTACTATGTTGGTTGCCCAAACTGGTCTTGAACTTCTGGGCTCAAGCAACCCTCCCTTTTTAGCCTCTGAAAGTGCTGGGATTACAGGCATGAGCCACGGTGCCTGGCTCCATGTATTTATAGTTTTCCATGATAAGTTAAAAAAAATTAAGTTGAGAACTCCACCATTGTGGAAAAAAACTTTTAAGAAATAAAGGAAAGTAGGCTCCGCACCTGTGGCTCAACGGGCTAAGGCGCCAGCCATGTACACCTAGCTCGCAGGTTCGAATCCAGTCCAGGCCCACCAAACAACAATGACGACTGCAACCAAAAAAAATGGCCGGGCGTTGTGGCGGGCGCCTGTAGTCCCAGCTACTTGGGAGGCAGAGGCAGGAGGCTTGAGCCCAGGAATTGGAGGTTGCTGTGAGCTGTGATGCCACAGCACTCTGGGGTGACAGCTAAAGGCTCTGTCTAAAAAAAAAAAAAAGAAAAGAAAAGAAAAAGAAATAAAGTAGTTAGCAGTAGAACGTAACTACCTTGTTTCAGTCCATACTTTGTATACCTTGCAAAAATCTAGTTCTCTCATTGCTGCCATGCAAAAGGTTGTCTTGCATAAAGACAGAGCAGAGCAGAGGCAACCTTGCATATTTTTTTACCTCATATTTTACCACAGGATAATACTGATTTGTTAATCAGTACATGTACTGATTAGCTTTCTGGTGTTCTTGGACTTGCCAAATACCCATAGATTTCTTAGAGCCCACACAAATATTGTGCTCTTAATAGCCATTAACATTTCCAAATATAAATCAATGCCATCTTCCCCTCATGTAAATTTTATTTATTTTTTTATTTTTTATACTTTGCCACTCTCATAGAGTACCATGACATCATAGGTCACAGCAACCTCCACCTGTAGTGCACAATCCACCACAACGCCCAGCTATTTTTAGAGGCAGAGTCTTGCTTTTACTCAGTCTGCTGTGGAACCTGTGAGCTCAGGGCAATCCATCCACCTCAGCCTCCCAGAGTGCTAGGATTATAGGTGTGAACCACCGCACCTGGCCTTCATGCTTATTCTTGTACACAGCATAGTCTTTCTTCTTTGTGAATTCTATCTGCTGCTTCTCAGTTTGAAAGGTCCCAGGATTTGTTACTGTTTTTTTTTAGGGGTATAAAAATTCTACAGTTCTTAAAGATACACATGTTTAATGATTATGGAATATGCTATACCAAGGATGTGTTCTTATTTGTTTATTCATTATTTTCTCCTTTTCCGTTTTTCAGTACATGTACTAGCCTTAGCAAGTTCTGTTCCAAACTCAGGCACCTTGACTTGGCTTCCTGTACATCAATAACGAACATGTCTCTAAAAGCTCTGAGGTAAATTTCTTACAATAAGCATGTCTAGTAATCAGAAAAAATATAAACCCTTTAAAATAACTGATACATAACATAAAATTGAAATTGAAGGCAACTGTGTTTTTTGGATAACATACTGTAGTTCAGGATAGATGTTTTGCACTTACCCAGATTACAATTATATGGCGTATTAAAGTGAAATGACTAGAGGCAACTAGGATCTCTAAACAGAGTAGTATAGTTTATATATGAATGATTAGATTTTTGTGAAGGATTATTTTCAGAAAAAGAAAAGAAAATGGTACCTGCTATTATCACTTAGTGGTTAAAACTGGATTCTGGAGCCATGTTATTAAAGAAGTATAGTAAATAAACATAACCATTCTGAGCTTTTGTCACAGCATTGTTATTAGAATTAAACAAGATAATTTTAAGCTAGGGCCCGGTGCAGTGGCTCAATGCCTGTAATCCCAGCACTCTTGAGAGGCCTAGGCAGGTGGATTGCTTGAGCTCAGGATTTTGAGACAAGCCGGAACATGCGCAAGACCTCATCTCTAAAAAATAGCTGAGCACTGTGACAGGTACCTGTAGTCCAGCTACTTGGGAGGCTGAGGCAAGATAATCACTTGAACCCAAGAGTTTGAGGTTGCTGTAAGCTATGATGCTATGGCACTCAGTCCCAGGGCAACTGAGTGAGACTCTGTCTCAAAAAAAAGGATCATTTTAAGCTAAACCATATACAACTATGCAATATTTGACAGTTTTTGTGTTGTAAAAATGCTTAATGTGGTTCATCCTAATATGTATAAAGTGTTTAATAAAGGTTCTAGTGGGCGGCACCTGTGGCTCAGTGGGTATGGTGCTGGCCCTATGTACCGAGGGTGGTGGATTTGAACCCGGATCCGGCCAAACTGCCACAAAAAACAACTGGACATTGTGGTGGGCACCTATAGTCCCAGCTACTAGGGAGGCTGAGGCAAGAGCATCGCCTAAGCCCAGGTGGAGGTCGCTGTGAGCTATAACACCACGGCATTCTATTGAGGGCTATAGAGCAAGACCCTTATCTCTTAAAAAAAAAAAAAAAGGTTCTAGTGTGTAGTAAGCAATCAACATATTAATTATTTTAATGTTCATATGTTTTTTTAAAGCACATTACAGGGCAGCGCCCGTAGCTTAGTGGGTAGGGCGCCAACCACATACACCAAGGCAGGCGTGTTCAAACCTGGCCCACGCCTGCTAAACAGCAGTGACAATTGCAACAAAAAAATAGCCAGGCGTTGTGGTGGACGTCTGTAGTCCCAGCTACTGGGGAGGCTGAGACAAGAGAATCACTGAAAGCTCCAGAGTCTGAGGTTGCTGTGAGCTGTGAAGCTACAGCACTCTACCAAGGGCAACAAAGTGAGACTCTGTCTCAAAAAATAAATAAATAAATAAAAATAAAGCACATGAAAGATGATATCTTTTAAAAGGAAAACAAAATGCTCATTCACTTTGGAAACTTCTTTTAATCAGCTTTTTATAAATGATTATGATCCAACATATTGGTTGCATTTATGCACAGTAAGAATTAAGTTAGTAAAAGAAGACATAGAGGCTCAGCACCCGTAGCACAGTGTTTACAGTGCCAGAGATGTACACAAAGGCTGGCAGTTCAAACCCAGGCTTCTACCTGCTAAACAACCATGACAACTGCAACAACAACAAAAAAAAATAGCTGCTAGGGAGACTGAGGCAAGGGAATCGCTTAATCCCAAGACTTCGAGGTTGCTGTGAGCTGTGACAACGTGGCACTCTACCAAGGGAGACATAATAGGGCTTTCTCTCAAAAAACAAAGAAAAAGAAGAAAGATTTAGGTAAATAGAGTGTAAGTAATATAAAAATACAGTTCCTTTTCGACTTTCCCTATGAGTATTGAATATATGTATTTTAAACTTTTTCCCATTTAGGATAATTAATTTTGTATTGTAACAACTTCTATCATTTGTAAATTATTTTCACATAAGTGATCTCATTTATTTGAAGGCTGTATAAGGTTTATGTAGGACAGGCATTGTTGCCTTTGAGCTCTTAAGTTGCTCAGAGTCAAATGGGATGAAAAACACTAATATACATATATCATACAACCATGAGATAAGTGCTATGATAGAAAGGAATACATCTGTTTGGGGAGAACATAGAAAAGGCTATGGCTAATCTTGGCCTTCATGAAGTTCAGATAGGTTTCCTAAAAATGACTTACCTAAAGTCAGACTATTAATGTTGAAGAATGAACTTGAACCTAGATCTCCTGACTTGATCTTCTGGGTCTTTTCTGCAAATGTTAAAAACAATTTAGTCAACGTTTTCTGAAGAATATTATAGAAAGCTTGACGTTTTTCCATAGTCCAAATGTAAAACTAAAATGATAATAACAGAATGGATCAAAGATAAAACTAGTATTTTGAAGGCAGTGATTAAACGCAAGATTTCATAAATTTAACCTACAGAAACAGTATGGTAGACATGTTTCATATGAGGAAATACACAGAGCTTGGTAAGGTCTTAAAAGTTTTAAAGTCTTGTTATCACTTTGATATTACAGGCTGAATGCCTCTAATCTGAATTACTCCAAAATCCCGAACTTTTTGAACACTGGTATGATGCTCAAAGGAATTGCTGATTGGGGCAGAAAGTATAAATCTCCATATATCTGAAAGACAGGATTGTGTTTCGTGCTTGTTAATTTGTTGATTAAGCTGGATTTGAGATGACCCTGTTAATGATATAGTCCTACGTGAACGTCACAGGCATTGATGTGTGCATTTGTGCTTTGGAGTGCCTATATTCTAAATATATATTAAGTTAATATGTATGTTCTTATGGGAAAGAAAGGGACTGTATCCATTCCTTTATTAAGTAGCCAATAAAATGAGACTTTGGTGCCTTTGAAATTGGATTTAGTGATATATTTGTCTCATTTTGTTTTATCCGAAGTGAGGGATGTCCACTGTTGGAGCAGTTGAACATTTCCTGGTGTGACCAAGTAACCAAGGATGGCATTCAAGCACTAGTGAAGGGATGTGGGGGTCTCAAGGCCTTATTCTTAAAAGGCTGCACTCAGGTAATATTACATGTAGTGCTTCTGAAATTCTGAGGAAACATGAACTCTTTATAGGCAGCCTCAAGGTGTTTGTCTTGAGGCGAATATTAGTTATGTTTATTACTAACCAAAGATACATGCTGGGGCAGCGCCTGTGGCTCAGTGAGTAGGGCGCTGGCCCCATATACCAAAGGTGGCAGGTTTGAACCTGGCCCCAGCCAAACTGCAACAACAACAAAAAAAAATAGCCGGGCGTTGTGACAGGTGCCTGTAGTCCCAGCTACTTGGGAGGCTGAGGCAAGAGAATCACCTAAGCCCAAGAGCTGGAGGTTGCTATGAGCTGTGACACTACAGCACTCTACTGAGGGTAACAAACTGAGACTCTGTCTCAAAAAACAAACAAAAAAAAACAAAGATACATGCTTACCAAAAATTAAAAATGTTTTCCTTAGAATAAAAGAATGAGAAGAATTAGCACCTGGCCAATAATAAATTTTGGGGAGTGGGGGAGGCAAAGTGGGGAGATATGATGATACACCATCGTCAAAAAGAGTTACATGCAGGGCAGCGCCTGTGGCTCAAAGGAGTAGGGCGCTGGTCCCATATGCTGGAGGTGGCAGGTTCATACCCAGCCCTGGCCAAAAACAGCAAAAAAAAAAAGTTTCATGCAATTAAATTTTTACTGAAAAGAAAACTTGTCATGTTGTTAGTGCTGTTACTTTGAACTGGATAGGCAAAGAAGGCAGTCTTGGCAATTTCCACTTGTGTTCTAACCACCAGGAGCTTTTCTTAAATGTGCCAAGTATGTAGCAGCCTTCATTTTATAGTGTTGATCGTTATATCCTAACAGTCACATTTTAAATCGCGATATTGTGTCACTATAAACTTTACTGTCCCAGGGTTTTTTTTAGAATATAAAAGGATAAGTTTATTTTATTTAGAGAAAGGTAAGAGAGTGGGGGGGAAGAGATGAGAGAGAGAGCAAGTAGGGAGTCAGAAAAGGGAAGATTGAGCACTATCTCAGTGTTTTACAGTGAAAAAAGGAATTGACTAGATAGTACCTGGGGAGAAATGAGCAAGGGTTAATTTAAATGTAACTGACCAAAGTAGGGCCAGGCTTGATCTTATCTTATTGATGGTAACTAAAAACATAATATGGATTCCATTAAAAATGCCCTCATTCTTTTATCATGATAGGAGGGCTTCCATTATTTGAAACAGGATGTATGTATTGCCTTTAAAACAACAGATCGAGCTTCTGATTATTTATGAGATTTTTAAAATATTGACTGGAATGCTTCATTATCATCAATTACTTATCTGCTCCCAGCACTGTAACCATGGCAATAGAAGTGTGGCAATAGAATTGGCTCGGCATCTATAGCTCAAGCAGCTAAGGCACCATCCACATACACCAGAGCTGGCGGGTTCGAATCCAGCCCAGATATGCCAAACAACAATGACAACCAAAAAATAACCAGGCCAACATTGTGGCAGGTGCCTGTAGTCCCAGCTACTTGGGAGGCTAAGCCAAGAGAATCGCTTAAGCCCAGGAGGTGGAAGTTGCTGTGAGCTGTGACGCCATGGCACACTACCCAGGATGACAGCTTGAGACTCGTTGTCTCCAAAAAAAAAGAAAAGAAGTGTGAAAGTTATTTTAGCTTCGTAGTCCCACAGCAAAACTGAAACCATAAAAACTAGGCAATGTTTATGTCATATTTTCCTTGATTTGATGATAATATGAATTTGAATGTGTTCAGAACTGATTTTTGAAATACTGATAACCATGCTAATAACATGAATTACACTGTTACATGGTCATAGTTCGTTGTTTGAGGTTAATTGTCCCTTTGTTACTTGTTGAATACATTTAGAATGTATTAATGAATGTGTATGTTCTTAAATCTTTCTCCTTTGAACAATGTCAGTAATCAGTTTTTCTCTTATTCTTTACAGTTAGAAGATGAAGCTCTAAAGTATATAGGTGCACACTGTCCTGAACTAGTGACTTTGAACTTGCAAACTTGCTTGGTAAGCATTCCTTCCATGGACTCTTCTGTTTTAGTAATTCATTTCTATAATATTATAGTTGGAGTCTTAAGACCAGTGGTTTTTCCACTACATCCTGGGTACACAGACCCACAGATGACTCTGCATGATTGGCAACACTCATTCCTAGCAACTTTGATAGGTAAGACACAGGGCAGGTTATGCAGAGTTCCAGATGAGCTAACTGGAACTCCATCCCTTTCTTATCTATCTCCTTAAAAAAACTTTCTACTTTTTCAAATTAAATACTTCACAAACTTCAGTATTTAAAACACAGTCATACTTTATAACCAGTTAAGATGTGTCAGTGGGTCACAACTATGGGGAACCACTGATAAAAGATAATCAATATGAGCTCTTTCAGTTATTAAGTATTATCTGTATGTGTTTAGCATTTTGGCTTATTCAGACTATCACCTTTTATGTGTCTACCCCCCAAATTCCTGGATTTTACTCAGATAATTTACTGAAACTTCACAGGCCTTGAAGGTTAAGAGTACACCTTTAGGCTCTGCGCCTATGGCTCAACGGGCTAAGGCACGAGCCACGTACACCTGAGCTGGTGGGTTCGAATCCAGCCCAGGCCTACCAAACAACAATGATGGCTGCAGCCAAAAAATGGCCGGGAGTTGTGGCAGGAGCCTTGTAGTCCCAGCTACTTGGGTGGCGGAGACAAGAGACTCGCTTGAGCCGAGGAATTAGAGGTTGCTGTGAGCAGTGATGCCACAGCATTCTACCCACGGTGACAGCTTGAGGCTCTGTCTCAAAAAAAAAAAAGAATACACCTTTAGCGTTTCTCTCTTGCTTCTCTAATTACATATATATGTTGTGTTGGAGTGAGAGCCACTCCTAGAAAGAAAAATGTTGATGAGGACTTTTCTGTGAGTGTTAAGCTTTTTGCTTTTTTTGCCCTTTTCCTAGTTGATCACTTGGAATTTGAGCTCATAGTGGTCATTTAAGTTAAAGATGATAGGTAAAAGGCCACATTTTACAAAATTTAAGCAACTTGCCCTTGAGGGAAGATGCCAATAATAATTTATTTATTTTTTTTTTTTTTTGAGACAGAACCTCAAGCTGTCACCATGGGTAGAGTGCTGTGGCATCACAGCTCACAGCAACCTCCAATTCCTGGGCTCAAGCGAGTCTCTTGCCTTTGCCTCCCAAGTAGCTGGAACTACAAGCGCCCACCACAACACCCGGCCAGTTTTTGGTTGCAACCACCATTGTTGTTTGGCGGGCCTGGGCTGGATTTGAACCCGCCAGCTCAGGTGTACGTGGCTGGCACATTAGCTCGTTGAGCCACAGGCACCGAGCAGCCAATAATAATTTATGTAGGAACTCTTTGAGATTGAGTTACAAAGAGTAACTCTTTGAGATTGAGTTCCTTCTCTCTCTCTCTCTCTCTTTCTATCTCTATCTCTCTCTTTTTTTTTTTTTTTGAGATAGCATCTCCCTGTGTTACCACCCAGGATATAGTGCAGTGGCATCATCATACCTCACTGCAACTTGAGATTCCTGGGCTCAAGCAGTTCTGCTTCAGCTTCCCAAATTGCTGGGACTATAAGTGCACACCACTGTGCCCAGCTAATTTTTCTGTTTTTGGTAGAGACAGGATCTTGCTCTTGCTTGCAGGTCTTGACCTTCTGACCTTAGGCAATCCCCCTGCCCTGATGTCCATTCTTTTGTTTAAAAATTTTTTTTTCTTGGGTGGGAGGATGAGGCAAAAGAATCGCTTAAGCCCAAGAGTTTGAGGTTGCTGTGAACTGTGATGTCAGAGCCCTCTACTGAGGGTGATACAGTGAGACCATCTCAAAAAAAATTTTTTTTAATAAAATTTAAAAAGAACAGAGGCAGCATCTATAGCTCAGTGGGCAGAGTGCCAGCCAAATACACCCTGGCTGGCAGATTTGAACCCGGCCGAGGCCAGCTAAACAACAATAATGACAACTGCAACCAAGAAATAGCCGGGCGTTATAGTCTCAGCTACTTGGGAACATGACGCAAGAGAATCACTTAAGCCCAAGAGTTGGAGGTTGCTGTGATGCCACATCACTGTACCGAGGGTGACAAAGTGATTCTTGTCTCCAAAAAAAAAAAAAAAGAGTTGGGTTTTTTTGTTTTATTCCAATCAGGTTTGCCACTTTAGGATTCTACTTCATGAAACAAATTTCTGGAAGAGTTTAATTCTTAAGCTCATCCAAAATTAGCGCATATGGCAGGAAAATGGCAGTCCTAATAGGATCCAACTTGTTAAGATGTTTATGTGTAACATTCTTTTTTAAAGAAATGTCCTCCTACATTGCCTAGGTTGACCTTCCTTGAACTAGGTTCAAGCAGTCCTCCTACCTTAGCTTCTTGAGTAGCTGAGACTATAGACATGTGTACCTACCTTGTAACTTTTTTTCAATGTAACATCTTTGCATTTGTGTTCTTTTACATTTTAAAATAATTGGAAACAAGACAACTTGTTATTTTTTCGTAAAGACAGGGCCTTGCTCTGTCACCTACGCTAGAATGAAGTGATGTCATCATAGCTCACTGCAACCTCAAATTCCTGGGCTCAAGAGCGCCTAAAATAGTTTTTTGTTTTGTTTTGTTTTTTTGTAGAGACAGAGTCTCACTTTATCACCCTTGGTAGAGTGCTGTGACATCACACAGCTCACAGCAACCTCCAACTCCTGGGCTTAGGCGATTCTCTTCCCTTAGCCTCCTGAGTAGCTGGGACTACAGGCGCCAACCACAACGCCTGGCTACTTTTTTTGTTGCAGTTTGGCCAGGGCTGGGTTTGAACCGTCCACCCTAAGTGTATGGGGCCGGCGCCTTACTGATTGATCCATAGGCGCCACCTAAAATATTTTTTTTTCGTTTGTTTGTTTTTGTTTTTGTAGGGACAGAGTCTCACTTTATCGCCCTTGGTAGAGTGCCGTGGCATCACACAGCTCACGGCTGGATTTGAACCCGCCACCCTCGGTATATGGGGCCGGCACAGTATTGACTGAGCCACAGGCGCCGCCTAAAATAGTTTTTTAAATAATCCAAAATCATGTCTGAGTTAGACACAACTGTTTTATTTCCATAAGTTAGGATGTTCTTATACATATTATTATAAAACTAAAATGTAGAACTAAATAAATGCTTATAATTAATGCAAGATTTCAGCTATCATCCCAGGCTAGAGTACCATCAGCCTAGCTCACAGCAATCTCACAACTCCTGAGTTTGGCCTGCAAGGTGGCTCTTGCCTGTAATCCTAGCACTCTGGGAGGCTGAGGCAGGTCAGTTGCTTGAGCTCACGAATTTGAGGCCAACCTGAGCAAAAGCAAGAACCTGTCTCTACTGAAAAATAGAAAATCTGAGGCAAGAGGATCACTTTAGCCCAACAGTATGAGATTGCTATGAGCTGTGATGCCCAGGAAACTACCCAGGGCAACAGCTTGAGACTTTGTCTCAAAAAAAAAAAAAAACTAGGTTCAAGCAATTCTCCTGCCTCAGCCTCCTGAGTACCTGGGACTACAAGCATCTGCCACAACCCCCTGTTAGTTTTTCTTTTTAAAAATAGAGCCAGAGGCTTGGCGCCTGCGGCTCAAGTGGCTAAGGCGCCAGCCACATACACCTGAGCTGGCATGTTTGAATCCAGCCCAGGCCCGACAAACAACAATGATGGCTGCAAAAAAAATAGCCGGGCATTGTGGCAGGCGCCTGTAGTCCCAGCTACTTGGGAGGCGGAGGTCGGAGACTCGCTTGAGGCTAGGAGTTAGAAGTTGCTGTGAGCTGTGATGCCTTGGCACTCTACCTAGAGTGACAGCTTGAGGCGCTGTCTCAAAAAAAAAGAAAGAAAAAGAAATAGAGCCAGAGTCTCACTGTTGCTTAGGCTGGTTTCGAATTCCTGAGCTCGATCTGTCTCCCACTTCTACCTTCCAGAGTGCTAGGATTATAGACATTAGCCACCATGCCTGGATATTTGTAAATATGTTTATACTACTAAAATACTGTTATCCTTATCTTTTCTAAGTCTTAAAATTATTTAATTGAACCTATGTTATGATATGTCTCATGCTGTTCCCAGTCCCATTAGGATCCCATTAGAGCTTTTTTTTTGAGACAGAGCCTCAAGCTGTCACCCTGGGTAGAGTGCCATGGCATCAAAGCTCACAGTAACCTCCAACTCCTGGGCTCAAGCGAGTCTCCTGCCTCTGCCTGTGGCTGGGACTACAGGCGCCCACCACAATGCCTGGCCATTTTTTTGGTTGCAGCCGTCATTGTTGTTTGGCAGGCCCGGGCTGGATTCCAACCCGCCAGCTCAGGTGTACGTGGCTGGCACCTTAGCCGCTTGAGCCACAGGTGCCAAGCCCCCATTAGAGCTTTTAAAAGGATCCCATTTAGGGCTCGGCGCCTGTGGCTCAACGGGTTAAGGCGCCAGCCACGTACACCTGAGCTGGCGGGTTCGAATCCAGCCCCCGGGCCTGCCAAACAACAATGACGGCTGCAACCAAAAAATGGGCAGGCGTTGTGGCGGGCGCCTGTGGTCCCAGCGACTTGAGAGGCGGAGGCAAGAGACTCGCTGGAGCCCAGGAATTGGAGGTTGCTGTGAGCTGTGATGCCATTGCACTCTATCCAGGGTGACAGCTTGAGGCTCTGTCTCAAAAAAAAAAAAAGGATCCCATTTAGAGCTTTTTCCCTTTATACCAAAACTTAGCATAAATTCTCTTTCAAACTAAATCAAAAGGAAGGGGAAGAGGCTCATTGCCTATGGCTCAAGCGGCTAAGGTGCCAGCCACATTCACTTGAGCTGGCGGGTTCGAATCCAGCCTGGGTCCTCCAAACAACAATGATGGCTGCAACCAAAAAATAGCCAGGCATTGTGGTGGGTGCCTGTAGTCCCAGCTACTTGGGAGGCGGAGGCAGGAGACTCGCTTGAGCCTAGGAGTTGGAGGTTACTATGACCTATGATGCCGCGGCACTCTACCCAGAGCAACAGCTTGAGGCTCTGTCTCAAAAAAAAAAAAAAAAAGCAAGGGGAAGAAACAAAAGTGTTCATTTTCATTTAGGTCTGATTGAGACTGTCTTGATCTCTTGTTGGTGCTTATTTTCATAGAGTATCATTTTTGCTTATTTTTCTTCTGCTAAGATACTAATGACTAAAAAAAAAAGATACTAATATCTGTGAATTCTTTTTTTCTCTCTCTTTTTTTTAGCAAATTACAGATGATGGTCTGATTACGATATGCAGAGGGTGCCATAAGTTACAGTCCCTCTGTGCTTCTGGCTGCTCCAACATCACAGATGCCATCCTGAATGCTCTAGGTCAGAACTGTCCACGGCTCAGGTAAACATTTCTTCTTTAGCTTAAAAAATGATAAATAAGGCGGTGTCTGTGGCTCAAAGGAGTAGGATGCCGGCCCCATGTGCCGGAGGTGGCGGGTTCAAAACCAGCCCCGGCCAACAACTGCAAAACAAATAAAATAAAATAAATAAATAAATCAGAGAAAAGGGACAAAAACCTCCTTCACTCATGTTTATTCCTTGGATCTTTGACATAGATACTGCAGAGTCATTACCCTTTTAGATGCCCACTTGCCTGCTTTAAACCTCATTTGATTGCACGTAATTGGCATGAACCAAGGGTTAACAGTCCCCAAATTCCATTACTTGCTAACCATACTGGAAAAAAATTAATGTTTTATTTCATTATTTGAAAAAGAAATAATATTTTCTCTCATTAATGCTTTTATATAATTCCTTTGAAAGCTTTTTAAGGCCCATGCTGAGGTCATTTGTATCATAGTAATGAAACCAGGTACCTAAGAAGAAATACTATATTTGAAAAGAAAAAACATCCTTGTAGGAGGACTACTCTGGTACTGATCCTTTACTTATCCTCTGTTCCTGTTCCTTTAGAACAGCCTTATTTCTTTGTGGCTCCTTCTCTGCTTGAATATAGGATTGGCTGAATATTTACTGAGAATGCTATGTTAGTATACACTTGATGTCAAACCCATATTCTGTAGGTGTACACAAAACACTATAATCGAGTAGGAATGATGCCCTTACGCCTTTTGTGTTTTTTAAAACAAAACTTGATATAGCACTTATAAGTTAGACATTGTTTTAGGTGGTTTACAGATACTAATTTATTTAATCTCCAATCTGGCACCTTGTAAGCATGTTATTATCTCCATATTATAGATTAGAATACTGAAGCACAGGGAGTTTAAGTGGTTACTCAAGATCACTGCTAGTAAGTGTAGGAGCAAGGATTTATATACAGGCAGTCTGGTTCCTAAGCCCATGAAACCATTTTTCTTATATAATAATTATTATACAGCAATGAAACTTGGTAAAAAACTTTTTTTTTGGAAATCACCTGGCTTAATCATAATTGTTGAAAGAACTTTTTCCTCTAATATTAGAATTCCTTAATAGTTTGTAGACTTGGTCAAAGTGAGTAATATGAAAAGCCTAGAATAGAGTACTTCTCAGGAGCTTGGGAGGTATCCAGACCTCTCTCTAAAAATATTACACATTATCCCTTTCTATTTTAGACAAAGGGGACTTCAGCTCCATGTTTCTGTATTCATTAATGTTGTTAGAAAAGCTCTTAGAAGTTGTTTCAGTCATGTAATGCTCTCCTATTAGATGTAGTGTTCATTTTTGATTGATTTTCAGCCAATAATGATTTCTTATACTTAGCTTTAATTTTTTCATCTTCTGTAGTAAGTTATTTGTAAGGAAACATGTATATGTTCTTTGGTACCATTGTACAGAGGTCACTTTTCACCTCTGCAAAGTGCTGCTTTTGGTTTTCCAGCCCTGTGATTAATATTTAGCAGTTGCTGAATAATAGGAGAATGGCTGCCAGCTCATCATCCCTCTCCACTGGGCCTCTCTAGGAGCTCGTGGGAGGAAACAGGAAGCTTTCATAAATCCAGAATTTCATTTTTGGGACAAACCTGTAATTAAGGTTTTTAGAAAGCTATTTAAATCTGAATGAACCTACATCTAAAACAGAAAGAAAATAATTTTCTTCAGATTAACTGAAATAGAGTATTTATCTCCATTTCCTTTGTTTTCTAGGAGCAGGCTGCCCTCTGGGGGTAAGCGGTATGCCATCAAGAAGGCTTTTAATGCATTTCATGCATTTTTACATTAACTACCAGCTTGAATTATTTTCTTCTGTGTTCTTTCATTGTATCATCCTGAAATATGGTATTTACAGGACCGCTTTATGATGCCTCCATAAAAATGAATGGCGATCTATATACAGAGTTGCTTAGCTGTTAATGTCATTCTGTATTATGAAGTCCTTAGGGAATAGGAGATTCTTTTCTTAAATTCTTAACTGTTTTAATAAACTCAGTTTTCAGAGAACAAGAGCTTGACTTTCATTTTGTTTTTTTAATAGAATATTAGAAGTAGCGAGATGTTCTCAATTAACAGATGTGGGCTTTACCACTCTTGCTAGGGTAAGTATTTCCTTTGGGTTCCAAAGGTTTTGTTTGAGATTTTTATTTACATATGTAGTTTTTATTTTATTTCATTAGAGTTAGGGAGTATAAATGTTTTGTGTTACATGGATAAATTGTATAGTGGTGAAGTCTAAGTTTTTGATGTACCCCTCACTTTGAATAGTGTTCATTGTACCCAGTAGATAATTTTTCATCGTGTAGCCCCTAACACCCTTCCTTTTATGACTCTCCAGTTTCCATTATGTCATTTAGTATGACCATGCTTACCCATTCCTTAGCTTTCGTTTTTAAGTGAGAATATGAGGTATTCAGGCTTTTGTTCCTGGGTTACTTCACTTAGTATAATGGCCTCCAATTCTATACAAGTTGCTGCAAGAGACATTATTTCAGTCTTTTTCATGGTTGAGTCATATAGACCACATTTTCATTATCTACTCATCAGTTGGTGGGCATTTAGGTTGGTTCCATCTCTTTGAAGTTGTGACTTGTGCTACAATAATAAACTTGAGTGTAAGTGTCTTTTTTTATAAAATGACTTCTTTTCCTTTGGTAGATTCTCAGTAATGGGCTTGCTAATTGAATGGTAGATCTACTTTTAATACATTAAGACATCTCCATACTGTTTTCCATGGTAGTAATATACTGATTTGCATTCCCACGAATAGTGTGTAAGTGTTCCTTTTTCACCTCATCCAATCTATTATATTTTTGGTTTTTTAGTAATGGCAACTCTAAGAGGGGTAAAGTGGTATCTTGTTGTGGTTTTAATTTCTATTTCTCTGATGATTACTGATGTTGAGCCTTTTAAAATATATTTGTTGGCCATTTGTTCTACTCCTTTTGAAAAATATCTTTTGGTTGTTTGTTTGGTTTTTGAGACAGAGTCTCACTATGTCGCCCTGGGTAGAGTGCTGTGGCGTCACAGCAACCTCAAACTCTTGGGCTTAAGTGATTCTCTTGCCTCAGCCTCCCAAGTAGGTGGGACTAAAGGTGCCCACCACAACACCCGGCTATTTTTTTGGTTGCATTTGTCATTGTTTGGCAAGGCCTGGGCTGGGTTTGAACCTGTCAACTCCAGTGTATGTGGCTGGCACCCTCGCTGCTGAGCTATAGGCATCGAGCCCGAAAAATATCTTTATATCTTTGCCTGCTTTGTTTCTTGTTGTTATTGTTTGGGGGGTTTGTTTGTTTGTTTGTTTGTTTGTTTTTGAGACAGAGTCTTACTCTGTTGCCCTGAGTAGACTGCAGTAGTTTCATCATAACTCATTGCATTGTCACACTCCTGAGCTCAAGAGATCCTCTTGCCTCAGCTTACCTACCAAGTACCTTACAGGCATGTGCTGCCACACCTGGCTAATTATTTTATTGACAGCACAGATGGCATCTTGCTTTTGCTCAGACTGTTCTTAAATTCCTGACCTCAAGTCAGATGCTATGCCTGGCCTATAAATTTTTTTAATTCAATCTATATTTTTGACCCTTGTTGAATAGTTTTTTATTTCAGATTAATATGAGAATACAAATGATTAGATTACATTGGTTGCATTTGTTAGGTAAAGTTCAGGTTGTAGTTGAATCCTTCACCTAGGGCATATGCTATATACCCTTACACCTTACACTGTGTGCATTAGGTGAGAGCTTGCTAATCCTCCTTTTTCCCTTTCCCTCAGACCTACAATCTTTCATTAATCAGCGTTTTATAGTTCTTTTTTTTTAATTCTTTATCTTCAGTGAAACTTCACCAGTAGGGTGGGATTTTCGTTTCAGGAGAATGATCAGCAAGGGAAATGTAGAATGGTAGCAGAACTGGGAGTGTGAAACAAAGGGAAACTCTTCTGTGGCTGGTGTTCCTAAGCATTCTCATACTGTAGCTACAGACTTGCTGATGCCAGTAGAATACAGACTGCTCTGGAAATGCAGAAATACATTAAAGAACATGACACTCCTTCATGAGACTTGATTCTCCACAGTTTCGTAAGATGATAAAATAACCAGAGACTTCTGGTTATTTTGGGAAAGAAACTTAATTGTTTATGTGACTGGTGGATAAGAATAAGAAAACACAGGTCCAGCTGGGCACAGTAGCTCATGCCTGTAATCCTAGCACTCTGCGAGGTTCAGGTGGAAGTATAGCTTGAGCTCAGAAGTTTGAGACCAGCCTGAGCAGGAGTGAGACCTTGTCTCTTCTAAAAATAGAAAAACTAACCGGGGGTTGTGGCAGGCACCTCTACTCCCAGCTATTTGGGAGGCTAAGGCAGGAGGATCACTTGAACCCAGGAATTTGAAGTTGCTGTGAGTTATGATGATACAATAGCACTCAACATAAGTCTAGTTTTTTTTATTTATTTTTTACTTTTTTTTTTTTTTGTAGAGACAGAGTCTTACTTTATCGCCCTCAGTAGCATGCTGTGATGTCACAGAGCTCACAGCAACCTCCAACTCCTGGGCTTAGGCGATTCTCTTGCCTCAGCCTCCCGAATAGCTGGGACTACAGGCACCCACCACAACCCTCAGCTACTTCTTTTGTTTCAGTTTGGCCGGGGCTGATTTTGAACCCTCCACCCTTGGTATATGGGGCTGGCACCCTACCCACTGAGCCACAGGTACAGCCCTATTTTTATAATTTTTTAAGACAGAGTCTCACTCTGTCGCCCTGGGGAGAGTGCCCTGGTGTCATCATAGCCTCACTCTTGCTCAGGCTGATCTGGAACTCCTGAGATCGAGCCATCCACCTACCTCAGTCTCCAAGAATGCTAGGATTAAAGGTGTGAGCCACTGTACCTGGCCACAAGTCATCTTTTAAATAGAGAGATTTTAAGAGATTTCCCTTATTCTCCTGAAGATTTTAATATTTAGAGTGGTTTATGAATTACTACTCAGTAATAGTACTTAGGCCTGGCAAGGTCGCTCATGCCTTTAATCCCAGCACTCTGGGAGGCCAAGGTGAGTGGATTACCTAAGCTCACCAGTTCGAGACAAGCCTGAGCCAGAGGGAGACCTCATCTCTAAAAACAGCTGGGCATTGTGGCGGGCACCTATAGTCCCAACTACGTGGGAGGCTGAGGCAAGAGAATAACTTAAGCCCAAGAGTTTGAGGTTGCTGTGAATTATGATGCTATAGCACTCTACTGAGGGCAACAAAGTGAGACTCTGTCCCAATAAAAAATAAAAGTAAAGGGTAGCGCCTATGGCTCAGTGAGTAGGGTGCTGGCCCCATATACTGAGGGTGGTGGGTTCAAACCCAGCCTCGGCCAAACTGCAACAAAAAAACGGACAGGTGTTGTGGCAGGCACCTATAGTCCCCACTACTCAGGACGTTGAGGCAAGAGAATCACCTAAGCCCAAGAGCTGGAGGTTGCTGTGAGCTATGACGCCACAGCACTCTACCCAGGGTGACAAAGTGACACTTTGTCTCAAAAAAATAAATAAATAAATAAATAAATAATAATGTAAATAGGCTCGGCACCTGTGGCTCAATGGGCTAAGGCGCCAGCCACGTACACCTGAGCTGGTGGGTTCGAATCCAGCCTGGGCCCCCCAATCAACAATGATGGCTGCAACCAAAAAATGGCCGGGCATTGTGGCGGGCGCCTGTGGTCCCATCTACTTGGGAGGCAGAGACAGGAGACTTGTTTGAGCCCAGGAATTGGAGGTTGCTGTGAGCTGTGATGCCACAGCACTCTATCCACAGTGACAGCTTGAGGCTCTGTCTCAAAAAAATAATAATAATAATGTAAATAAAACAAAAATTTTAAAAATGAACAGAAGAAAAGAAAGAAAAATAAAATAAAAACATAATAAAAAAAAGAAATAGTAACAGTACTTAAAATTATATAGACTTTGTCCAGTGTTATGAAACAGAGGGAAGGTCTTTTGCTATTAGATAGATTGATGGAATACTAATTGGGTAGGAGCCAGCACATGACAAGTTGCTTTCCACCCTCCAGAAGCAACAATTTTCATTAAATTATTTATGGCTGAAACAATCTCGGTATTGGCCCAATATAAATGTTCAGCAAATTTATTCCCTTAGACTTATAAGATATTAGATACTTTATAAATGTGGAATAATTGTGATCAAAGCCTTTTAAATGTGAAACTAAAGGGAATAAGGTAAAAAATGAAATTAGAATAACAGCAACTCTGTTCTTGTTTTAAATGTTTTTACTGTAATGTTTGATTTTACACTTTGTAGAATTGCCATGAACTCGAAAAGATGGACCTGGAAGAGTGTGTTCAGGTAAGATTGTGAGTTTTAATTCAGAAATACAGTATAATAGAAACTTAATTTGTGGCTCATTGCCCATGGCACAGTGGTTACCACGCCAGCCACATATGCCAAAGGTGGTGGGTCCAAACCCAGCCTGGGCCATCTAAACAACTGCAACAAAAAAAATAGCTGGGTGTTGTGGCAGGCGCCTATAGACCCAGCTACTTGGGAGGCTGAGGCAAGAGAATCGCTTATACCCAAGAGTTGGAGGAGCTATGATGCTACGGCACTCTACTAAGGGCAACATAGTAAGACTCTGTCTGAAAAAAATAAAAAGAGAAACTTAACTTGCTTTAACCACTTCTTTTTTTTTTTGTTTGTTTGGCTGGGGCTAGGTTTGAACCCGCCGCCTCCAGCATATGGGGCCGGCACCCTACTCCTTTGAGCCACAGGCGCCGCCCTGCTTTGGCCACTTCTTTAAACTTCACTCTTGTGTAAAGATCCCCATTTGTATGTAGTAATGATATTACTAAAATGGGAGGGAAATAATTTAGAATATACATGTACATCAGAATGTCCAATTTCTTGCCCTAGCATAGCACACTATAGCATCTGGCAGCATTGATGATTATCCATTCATTGAGATGTCTTCCATATACTCTGGACAGAGGTACTCATGGTATATGTGTTAAACAACTATGGAAAAACATGCCATCAATTACTTTGCCAAGACAGAAAAGATCCCAGCTTAGCACCTGTGGCTCAACAGGCTAGGGCGCCAGCCACGTACACCTGAGCTGGCGGGTTCGAATCCATCCCGGACCCACCAAACAACAGTGATGGCTACAACCAAAAATGGCTGGGCGTTGTGGCGGGCGCCTCTAGTCCCAGCTACTTGGGAGGTGGAGGCAGGAGACTCGCCCGCCTGAGCCCAGGAATTAGAGGTTGCTGTGAGCTGTGATGCTACGGCACTCCATCCAGGATGACAGCTTGAGGCTCTGTCTCAAAAAAAAAAAAAAAAAAGAGAAAAGATCCCAAAGTGTTCAGACTATAAACACTTACCACTTTAACAGAGGATGTTAAAATACATTCTTAGACCAACAGAGTTATAATACTAGTAAATTATTAAAGCCCCATAACACTGGTCTATAACACCACCTTCTTTTGGCTTTACTATACTCTGGATCCCTTATATCAGTTCTCCTGGGACCTGAGTCTGTGTGGAACTCAGCCTTTAGGGGATACTGACCACCTTATCAATTGCCAATTTTTGAAGAGCTTTGAGATTATTTATTGACTGGGGAGAAACTTCGAAGAGGAAATTCCAAAAGGAAGGGCAGCGCCTGTGGCTCAGCGAGCAGGGCGCTGGTCCCATATACCGAAGGTGGCGGGTTCAAACCCAGCCTCGGCAAAACTGCAAAACAAAAAAATAGCCGGGCCTTGTGACGGGCACCTGTAGTCCCAGCTACTCGGGAGGCTGAGGCAAGAGAATCGCCTAAGCCCAGGAATTAGAGGTTGCTATGAGCTGTGTGATGCCACGGCACTCTACTGAGGGCAATAAAGTGAGACTGTGTCTCTACAAAAAAAAAAAAAGAAATGAAAAGAAATTCCAAAAGGAAGTTAAGGCAATGAATTTTTATTAATGGCAAAAATAAAGGAAGATACTTCTGTATCTGTAAAGGCCACTTTTAAAATTGCTTGTTGTGCAGACATTATTTAGCAGGTATTGCCTGAGCTCATGGGTTCAAGACCAACCCAAGCAAGAGTGAGACTCCATCTCTAAAAAATAGCCTGGCATTATGGTGGGCGTCTCTAGTCCTAGCTACTCAAGAGGCTAAGGCAGGAGAATCGCTTGAGCCCAAGAGTTTGAGGCTGCTATGAACTGTGATGCCATGGCACTCTACTGAGGGTGACAAAGAGACTCTGTCTCCAAAGGAAAAAAAAAATAGGCTGGGCATGGTGGTTCATGCCTGTAATCCTAGCACCCCGGGAGACCGAAGCAGGTGGATTGCTTGAGGTCAGGATTTCAAGACCAGCCTGAGCAAAAGAGAGACCTAAAAATAGACAAACTGGCAGTGCCTGTAGCTCAGTGGTTACAGCGCTGGCCACATACACACTGGCTGGTGGGTTTGAGCCCAGCTTAGGCCTGCTAAACAACAATGACAACTGCAACCCCCAAATAGTCAGCTATTGTGGCAGGTGCCTGTAGTCCCAGCGCCTTGGGAGGAAGAACAACTTAGACAAGAGGATTGCGTGAACGTGATTTGCTGTGAACTATGATGGCACAGCTCGGCACTCTATCAAGGGCAATAGTTTAAGACTCCACCTTAAAAAAAAAAAAATGGTATGATGGCATGAGCCTGTAGTCTCAGCTTCTTGGAACTGGAGCTGAAGAAGAAGAATCACTGAAACCCAGAAGTTTGAGGTTCCAGTGAGGTGTGATGATGCTACTGCACTCTAGCTTGGGCAACAGCAGAAGACTCTGTCCTCCCTCCTAAAAAGAACTATTTACTGGGTGTAGTGACTCCACACCACTAGCAAACTAGGGCGGCTGAATGGCAAGGATCTGTTGAGCCCAAGAGTTCAAGACCAGCCTGGGTGGCCACATGTAAAAACAAAAAAGTTATTTAGATAGGCCAAATACCTAAAAATTTCAGGATATTCCAATATTATTTTTTTTCATAGAGCACGTCTTCTGATTCTTTTCTGTTATGTTTCTAAGGAGATATCACCAAGGCTAGTGAGTAGTACTTCTAATGATAGATTCTGATTTATTTCAAAAATAAAGGAGAAATTTATTCATTTTATTTTTTCTGAGACAGAGTTTCACTTTGTGGCTCTTTGTAGAGTGCCATGGCATCATAGCTCACAGCAACCTCAAACTCTTGGGCTCAAGTGACCCCCTTACCTTAGCCTCCTGAGTATTTGGGACTATAGGCACCCACCACAATGCCAGCTATTTTTAGAGACGAGGTCTTTCTCTGGCTCAGACTAGTCTCAAACTAGTGAGCTCAAGCAGTCCACCCACGTAAGTTTCCCAGAGTGCTAGGATTACAGGCATGAGCCACCATGCTTGGCCTAACAAAGGAGAAATTTAAACAGAGCTGTCCAAAGATAAAGAGTAGAGATGTGTTTAAGCCTATCCTGGGTGAATTCTTATAGAATAGGTTCAGGTAGCTGATGGGTTTTAAAACCTTTAGATTCTATTATTTGATGATTGCTTATCTAGCTGTCTAGACCAGAAATGTAGTCAAGAATGAGGTACGAAGGCTGTGCAAGATGGCTTGCACCTACAATCCTAGCACTCTGGGAGGTTGAGGCAGGTGGATTGCTTGAGCTCAGGAGTTCAAGACTAGCCTGAGCCAAGAGCAAGACTGTCTCTAAAAAATACCCAGGCATTGGGGGGCGCCTGTGGTCCCAGCTACTGGGAGGCTGAGGCAGGGGAATCGCTTGGGCCGGAGAGTTTCAGGTTGCTGTGAGCTGTGATGTTACCACATTCTACCCAGGGTGACAGCTTGAGACTCTGTCTAAAAAAAAAAAAAATACCGGGGCGGCTCCTGTGGCTCAGCGAGCAGGGCGCCGGCCCCATATACCGACGGTGGCGGGTTCAAGCCCGGCCTCGGCCGAACTGCAAAAAAACAAAAAAATAGCCGGGCACTGTGGCGGCGCCTGTAGTCCCAGCTACTCGGGAGGCTGAGGCAAGAGAATCGCTTAAGCCCAAGAGCTGCAGGTTGCTGT
>CAUYON010112537.1:0-15793 GCA_963573935.1 Arctocebus calabarensis
GTCAATGATATGATCTATCTGAAACCATGTTATTGATATATAGGGAAGTAAAATTATGTAGAAATGTCATTGGAAAGCCCAGTGTTCTTTTCCACCATGAGGTAGAAAAATAAGTAAATGCAGAATACAAATGTCTTCATAAGAAAATGACATGAAGACTATGTTAATCAGTTTGATGAAAATATTTCAGACTGTATATGAAACCAGCACATTGTGCCCCATGAGTGCATTAATGTACACAGCTATGATTTAATAAAAAAAATAAATAAAAGCCAACTTCACGGCTCGAATTTTCTCTCTCCATTCTCACTTTCACTCAGGTTATGGCCTCTGAATATTCCTTAATAATTTAATAGCTCACTTATTTGCTTAAACTATATAATTTACTAGGCATATTTCATTGTTTTGGGGTGGGGAGGAGGTTCTAAGTCCCCAGGTCACCACTCTATAGGAAAAAAAATTTGGTGCTTTCTCTAACACTGAATCACATACCAATGCCAGTTATTCCTTAAAGCTCATTTCTTTTCCTTTCCTGTATAAGAGCTACTGGCATAAAAAGCTCAAAGGGTACTTCTCTCCCATAATCCACACAAAACCTTTATTACATTCACAGACTCTGCTAACATCTTGAGATTTCTGACCTGAAATGGCTATTTAAGCCAAATACGAAACCCCAGTATGTAGAGATGAACGCGGGCTCCCTGTAGTGAAGCCAGCAGAAGTGAATTGTCTAGATGAGAAGATTTTCCAATACCTCTGCCTTTTCTCTCGGGGGATTTACAGTTACTGCCTAAGGCAGGATGAACTGACACAGGACAGCTTGTTCTTTCAAAGCCTGAGAATCGTTTTGCTCTTAATTGTTTCATTTTCCAGTCACCTTCTGGTTATTAAAGAATACCGCTCCATTAATAAATAAAAATTAAAATTAGATACAATTGGGTGTGAGCACCCTCCCTCCTCACATAGGCAAATTCACACAAAGCTTTTACATCAGCTCTTGGTTCAGCAGCGTTGACCAAAGCAATATAGAGAATGAAACGTTTGTTTTCAGGACATATCCTGCACTGTAGCCCACGAACTTATTCTCTCCTGGGTAAGTATCTTACTCCCTCTAAAGAAAAAACATGAAAAAAAAAAATAGGTGACTCTTCCCCTTGAAAAATCACTTTTTTCCCCACACATTTTATCTGTTGGTCCTTACCTACTGACTGCGTAATAATCAAACTCAAAATGATTTTACTCAAGTAATACATAATTTTGTCATTGGTACAGAAGATGAGGTCAATTCAAGGTACCGAGTTTCTTTCACTTTACTCAAAAAGCTTGCATGAGTTGTATTAGTTTCACATTGCTGCTATAATAGATTACTACAAATTTAGTGACTTAAAACAATACCAATTTATTCTCTTGCAGTTCTAGAAGACAGAAGTTTGAAATGTATCTTATAGGATGAAAATAAAGGTGTCCACAGGACTGGTTTCTGCTGTCAGTAGGCTCACTGGAAAATCCACATACTTACCTTTTGAGCTTTTGGCAGCCATCTGTAAATCTAGGCTGGTTGTCCCTTTCTCCATCTTCAAAGCTCACTACTCCAATCTCTGCTTCCATCACCAGACCTTCTCCTCTGCGTGACACCGCCTGCCTTCCTCTTATAAGAACTGTTGTGATTACACTGACTTCACCTGGATAATCCATGTTACACCTCTCATCTAAACATTGGTAATGTAATCGCATCTGCAAAGCTCCTTTTGCCATATAAGGTGACACATTCAAAGATTCATGGAGTATCATGAAGACAAGTTTGGGGGAGAAGAAGGATTGTTCACCCTACCACACTTGATAACTGAACAACTTTCGTGGTCTCTAATTTAATTTTCCTGTGGGGAAGATGAGTTGATTAGGCTCTCTAGCCTGAAGGCCAGCAAGTGCCTTGTTATCTTAAGTAACTAAGATTAAGCTATACGATGTAATTCTCACGTAATTAGTGCTTGGAACCCCATTGTTCTAGGCTGCTATACATATAAGGCTCTGTAACTTTCCACTTGTCCAGAGGTCCTGTGCTGTTCACTGGCCGACACACCGGGCCATGCAACGCCACACACTGACTAAAGGGCATATCCTAGTTACCTTTGGCTCCTCAGTTTTTCTTTAGTCTCTGTGAATCCAATGCAAACCTCTTCAGCCTCAACCACTTGCACTATATTTCCTGTGCCAGTTGGTAAACCTGCTGTCTTCTAGCTTTGAGATTGGGCCATGAATCTTCACCATCAGCTGTTCCATAGTACGAAATTATTCCTAACATCCCTTATCCTAATTAACAACTCAGCTGTCATAGATTTGGTAATCCAAAGCCTTATATAGAAACATCTAAAATGTGGACCTCAGGTTATTATAGTTCATTGGTTAATCACCCACCAATAGTGTAAATTTAAAGTGAGATACATATGTCACACTGTTTAACACTGAGGTGTTTTTAAGTACATCACAGGTAATATAACAACAGATATGTCACAATTTAGCTTCACTTTCCTCTGTTGATAAATATGTTGAAAACAAAAAAATGGGTTTTATTTTTACTCATAGATAACATACTTCATAGACAGTTATAGAAATATATCTCATATATAACAATTGAAACATGACTACCTTAAAAGCAAAATAAAGGAATCATATAAAGACAATTACTAATGGTCTAAAATATCATGCTAGGTATTTATATGCTTCCATGGACTTCACCAATGTTACTAATATTAATAATTTGATAAAAGTAAACATTTTAAACCTTTATTGTGGCATCAAATGTCTTCCTGATAACAGCCCTATGAAGTTGGTATTATCAGCCTCATTTGTATCATTACCAAGAGGCTAGAAGGTGTTTGACCTTAAATCTATCTGATACTAGACCGTGTAAGAGAGCAATGGTTGCATCAGGACGGTTCACAGGAAAAATAATTTTGAACATGAGGTGTCTGCAAATTGGCTTTAATCCCAGTTTTCAGACACAAAGCTTAGGCCACAGTCAGTGCTATGGAGCCCCTCAGGTGCTGGACCCTGTCGACTGATTCTATCCAGACTCCGATCTCAGCTCTAGGGATGGTCATGTATTTACTCTGGTGAAAAGGTTAAAGGAAAGAGATAGAATAGTTATTTAGAAAATATTTCTCTTCTTGACACCTTTGAAAGGATTGCCCTTTTAGACAGCGAACATGTTTTGACACCTGTAAATCTTCTCACTCAGCATCATTTCCGAAACGTTAGGCGCACTTGTCAGTGGGCTCTGAGAGGAGAATCTGTGTGCTTGCCTTTTTCAGTTTCTTCAAGTTTTTACTCAGAAACACTTCATTGAGCCAGTAATTCATGCAAAAACAAAAACGCTTTTCTTGACCAAAGATTTCTGTAGATGTAATTTTATTCTGACACCTAAAACACAAAATTGTGAGAAGCAATTCAGTTTAGGATAGTAATATTTATTAAAAATATGTATTTGACTAAAAAAATGCCAATTCAGAACTTTTTTTTCCCAAAGAAAAGGTCGTGATCAAAAGTGTGAAAGAGTATGCAAAATAAAGAAAGAAGAGAGACCAGGAGAGTAGAGACACTGGTCTTATAATACACATTCAGGTGCTAGAAGTTAAGATTTTATTTTACTTTATTTTTAATTGTTTTTTATTAAATCATAACTGTGTACATTGATGCATTTATGGAGCTCAGGGTACTGCTTTAATATACAATGTGAAATGCTTACATTGATGTTACACATCCATCACATTTATGCTCATTTCTTAATAGTTTTGAAATGTACCATTGAATTAGATTTAAGATTTTAAACTGTGAAAAGGGGACAAAGGTTATTAAAGCAAATCAAGCCAAGATTAGCTTGATAGTCAAAATACCATGATTTTTGTTTTCCAGGGTACCCAATAAGAGCACATTCCCCAGGTTCTCTTGCAATTAGGTGGGGCCATATTACCCGCTGGTCAATGAAATCCAAATGGAAAGGTTGCTTGGGCCTGCCCTCAAAATCATCCATGACATCCTCAGCTCACTCTCCTCCACTTCTGCAGGTTAGACTGCTACCAAAGACAGAATATTAGGTAGCAATCTAACACTGAAACAAAATCATTGGGAGAAAGAACTACCAATGAGATCCTTCCTACCTGTACCTGACTCCAACATGACCATGAAATAATCCCTATTACTTAAGCTTCTGAGATACTAGATATGTCTGTTACAGTAGCCAACATTAATTACCCTGATCAAAATAATCAATGAGTAACACAGTCAGATCGGAGTTATATAAGTCCCTCTGACCACTGTGTGAGGATAGATTAAAGCAGGCAGACATTAAAGGAGGAAAAAGACCAGAACTGGAGAATGGATTGACATCCAGGTTAAAGAAGAGAGGAGAAATCAACCCCCACGTACCTTACCAGAAACATGGAAAGAGCAAAATCACCACCTGAGAGATGATACTGAGCAGAAACCAACTTTGGGGGGTTTGGAATGCCTCCTTTGAGGTTTACCCTCTTCTCATACACTGGACTCTTAATAATGGGAATTTCATTTTGTGATTCATGACATGATTTTGAAACTGTAAAGCTTCATGAGGGTAAAAACCTGATTTGTTTTTACTTAAGTTTGCATTCCTATTACTAAATGATTCTTGGCAAGAAGTAGACTTGCAACAGATACTCGTTGAGTGAATGAATAAAACTGTCCATGATATCACAAGCGGACATCTGTACATACAAATTTCTTGACCTAAGAAGTTAAAGTTAGAACTCTTCAACCTTAATCTTGAGTGTGGATGTAATGGTCTTTGGAGAAAAGGAGGAATTTATATTTAAAAAAAAAAAAAAAGTAGACAGTGAGCTGAGAAGGACACATGGGGTAAAGAAAAAATTGTATTATTTCATAGGAGGAGATTTATTCACATGCAGAGAAAAAGAAAATGATTCCGGAAAAAAGATGAAAAATTCTGGAAAGGTAGCAGCTATCAGATGATGGTCCATCTGGACTTTGCAGTGAATGGACAAAACCCTGTGACTGTTGGTAAACAGATTTTCCAGCAATAATATTATGTGATCCTGCAATAATGCGTCATTGATTTTCTACAAATAGTTTGAATTTTAAAATCAAACTATTTGTAGAAGAATTTGTAGTTCTTCAATAAAATGACTTTTTGAGTTGACATTCTGAAAGAATCTTCACTGATATGCTTACAAGTATACATTTTTATGAACTGATAGTGAAAATTACATTATAAATAATTAAAATACACAGACAGTGCCAAAAATGTATACATAGTTGAAGAAAGAAAAAACTATTGTATTAAAATTGTACTAAATATATACTGATGACAAAAGTTCAATACAAATCATATTGAGTGAAAAGGTAACAAAGACTTTTAAAGCAAATCAGGCCAAGATTAGCTTTAATTGCAGAAGTCAAATGTGACTTCAGTATTACAAATTTAATAAAGTTCTTATTTTTCCTTTCTTAAAAGTATATAGAGGTTTTTGACACTATCTCTATTTGTGCTTTATTTTAAAGAATACAGACAAGAGAGTAAGGAAGGCTATGCTGTAGCCCAATAAACACAAGAGAGGAAAGGGCACCTGTAGATAGACTGGCTTGAAAAAAGGAGCACCTGTCTACTTCACCTGGAGGAGAGGTCTAAAGGTGGATGTGGAGGACGGCACCTGTGGCTAAGTGGGTGGGGCATTAGCCCCATATACCGAGGGTGGCAGGTTCAAATCTGGCCCCAGCCAAACTGCAACAAAAAAATAACTGGGCATTGTGGCAGGCGCCTATAGTCCCAGCTACTCAGGAGGCTGAGGCAAGAGAACTGCCTAAGCCCAGGAGTTGGAGGTTGCTGTGAGCTGTGACACTACAGCACTCTACCAAGGGCACTAAAGTGAAATTCTGTCACTTAAAAAAAAAAAGGTGTATGTGGGTGGGGCTGCGTAAGTTTGTAGGTGGTGGGAATTATCTTGAAAGAGGTTATATAGATGACAGGTGTGGAGGAGGGGTCAGTTGTTGAGGAGAATGGGGGTTTGAAATAGTCATTCAGAAAAAAACAAAATAGGGAAATAAAGACAAGCTTTTATTATTTACCAAAGGTAGAGCTTAGGTAAGGAACTATGAATTTATAGACCATGGAAATGAGAAGGTATGATCATATAACTAGAGAAACCTAAAGATTCCACTAAAAAAGATATTAAAACTTATAAATTTAGTAAAGTTGCAGGATACAAAAATCAACATAGAAAAATCTCTTGCGTGTCTATATGCCAACGGTAAACAATATGAAAAAGAAGCCAAGGAAGAAATCCCATTTACAACAGCTACAAATAAAATACAGTGCCTAGGTATAAATTCAGCAAAGAATTGAAAGATCTCTATACTGAAAAGTGTAAGTCATTGACAAAAGAAATTGAAAAGGAGACACAAAAAAGAAAAATATTCCATGTTCTTAGATCAGAAGGAACAATATTGATAAAATGTCCATACTACAGAATTAATGCCACCCCTATCCCACTGTCAATGACAATGTTCACAGAAACAGAAAAAATAATCCTGAAATTTACAGGAACCATTAAAGACCTGGAGTAGCCAAAGCCAGGGTGACCAATAACTGGATGAATTACATTATCTGACTTCAAATTATACTACAGAGCTTTAGTAACCAAAACTGCATGGTATTAGCATAAAACCAGATACATAGATTAAAGAGACAGAATAAAGAACAAGAAATAAATCCACACATCTATAGTGAATTTATCTTCAACAAAGGTGTTGAGGACATACAATGGGGAAAGGACAGTCTCTTCAATAAATGCTGCTTGGAAAACTGAAAGTACAAATGGGGAAGAATGAAACTAGACCCTGACCTCTCACCAAATACAAAAATCAAGTCAAACTGGATAAAAGACAAACTGGATGAATCTACCTAAGAAAAAAGGATTTGGAAATGCTTCTAAACATTATTCTGAGTAATGATTTCTAGAGTAATATCCCCAAAGCACAGGCAATGAAAGCAAAAATGGAAAAAATGGGATCACATCAAACTAAAAACGTTCTACACAGCAAAAGATACAATCATCAAAGGGAAAGAAGCAATTCACAGAATGGGAGAATATATGTGCATTGTATTTGAAAATTATCCATCTGACAAAGGATTAATAACTAGAATACATAATATATCAATAGGGAAAAAAATCAAGTAATCAAGAATTAAAAAATAGGCAAAGGGTCTGAACAGACATTTCTCAAAAGAAAACATATGTATGGCAAACACGTATGTGAAAAAATGTTCAACATTATTAGAAAAATGAAAATCCAAACTTTAGGCCGGGTAGGGTGGCTCAGGTCTGCAATCCTAGCACTCTGGGAGGCCAAGGCAGGTGGATTGCTTGGGCTCATAAGTTCAAGACCAGCCTGCTTGAGCCCAAGAGTTGGAGGTTGCTGTGGCTTGAGACTATGTCTCAAAAAAAAGTTAGAAAAAACTACAAGGAGATATCTTCTCACTCCAGTTAAAAGGCTCTCATCAAAAAGACAGGCAATAATGAATGCTGTTCAGGATTTGGAAAAGGAACTTTTCTTCTACTGTTGGTAGGAATGTAAATTAACACAATCACTGTGGAGAACAGCATGGAGGTTCCTCAAAAAACTAAAAACAGAACTATAGGCTTGGCGCCTGTAGCACAGTGCTTATGGCACCAGACATATACACGGAGGCTAGCGGATTTGAACCTGGCCCAGGCCAGCTAAATAACAATGACAACTGCAACAAAAAATAGCCGGGCATTGTAGGGGCCGCCTGTAGTCCCAGCTACTGCTCAAAGGCAAAGAGAATGATTTAAGCCCCAGAATTTGAGGTTGCTGTGATGCCACAGCACTCTACTGAGGGTGACAAAGTGAGACTCTGTCACAAAATAAAATAATAGTAGAACGACCATATGACCCAGTAATCCAACTGCTGGGTATATATATACCCATCCAAAGGGGTGGAAACCAGTATATTGAAAAGATCTCTGCACTCTCATGTTTATTGCCACAGTATTCACAATAGCCAAGATTTGGAATCAACCGAAGTGCCCATCAATAGATGAGTGGATAAAGAAATTGTGGCATATATGTACCATCGAAACATTACATAATCACAAACAAGAACGAAATCTACAATCTGCAACCACATGGATGGAACTGGAGAATGTTATGTTAAGTAAAATAAGCCAAGCACAGAAAGACAAATCTCATGTGTTCTCATTCATATGTGGGAGCTAAATATTAAAAACAATTGATCTCATAGAGACAGAGAAAATTATAGTTACCAGAGGCTGGGAAGAGTAGCACGGAAGGGAGATAAAGTTGGGATGGTTAATGGGAACAAAAATATAGGTAGTTTGTTAGCCAGAATGAGTAATATTTGATAGCACAACAAAGGGACTATAATCAACAAGTTAGGGCATACTCCAAAACAACTAGGACTAGGACTGGACCGTTCTAAGGAACATTCCATTCACAAGGAATGATAAATACTTGACGTACTGAATACCCCAATTACCCTGATTTGATTAATTCACATTGTATGCCGGTAACAAAACATTGCATCCACTCTATTAAGATAAATGACTATTATGTAACCATAATAATTTATAAATAATGATACTTAAAAATTAAAAATTTAAAAATAAAGCAAGAAGGCCACACATAGAACTCTTCATTCATTCAGCAAATACATATCGATCAGCTTCCCTGGTAAAGCTCTGTGCTACTTGTAGGGACAAAAGAGCATTAATGATGTTGGTGCTTTGTATTTATTGTAGCTGAAGCACAATCAGTCATTCCAATAAAAACAAAACATCTTATTAGTTGGTGGCATGTAGACAAAATTATTGGTGTTGTGAAATTTTCTCTTTTCAGCCTGTGGTTTTATTAGAGTGGTACACAGGGGCTTTCTGCTTTATTTCTCAAGTTAAAGCATTTAATGTGTTCTCTCACTGACCTTCATTAAATAAATCACAGTAAGCCTGACAGAGTCTGGGAACAAGGCTGAGGAAACCAGGGAGGGGAAGGATCTCTGCTCTACACTTCTCTGCCTCTGTTTCCCTCCCAAAGGGAAAATTCCCAAAGCAGAGTTTTCTCTTTTCCCATTCTCTTTCCTTCACAGGCTAACCTCCATTTAAATAGTCTGATAAATATGTTAATTTTAGCATCTCTGTAAAGCTGAGAATTTCTCTTACAGGGAATAGGGATGCTATTAGTGGGTTTGCCTGTACTGTTCACAAGAGAGTTGAGTTCATTTTTCCTGGACCCATCAAATTAGACTCCTCAATCCATAAGTAAGGTCAGAGGCTGAACTATTAATAATATTTAAGATAGTTTATTGCTAAAGTTCCACACTCTGCCAAAATTGAAATTGCAGTGTAAAGGTGGTTAATACTTGACCAGATTTGTGGACAGTAAGAAGTAGCCTAAGCAGATAAAAGGTCAGGCCTCATTCACAATTAAATGATTTCCACTATCCATAGTAACCAAGACAACATGCATTTCCCATTGTCTTCTAGAATATTTTTGACTCAATTTTATCAAAGTAGTTTGGTTGGTCTCCAAAAGCAGAGAGAATTTTTTCTGAATATCAGTGCTGCTCACTATTACAGAAAGGTGTTATACAAATAGTTCCCCGATAGCCTCATTTTCTATATTATTGAGTGTTGTTTTGAGAACATTAAATGAAATTCTATGTTAAGATATGCAATTTGTGAGGAGGCTGTAGGGGAAATTATTGAGCTGTAGCAGTGATTCTTGCCCTGCATACCGTATCTATCTGCTCCATTAGTGAATGGACTTGAATGACCAGTGAATTATTCCAGTGAAATAGCAGAATCGTAATAACAGCCAATTAAACTAATTTCTACGTTCACCTACTCCTTCTTGCTTTTACCGAGGTCATTCAATCAAACAAGGTTTCAAAAAATAATATTCTGTCTCCTTTTTATTAAATCATCTCTGATGGGCTTAGGGAAAAGAAGTGTTGAATGCCAATCTGGTTTTATTTTTAAATCCTCCTAGTCTACTTAACCTAATCCGCTGTTAGGCTCATTTAAAAAGTGATAACCTGGGTAGATTATATAATTTCAGAAAGAATAGTATACATTAAAAAACTGGTGTGGACAACTACAGTTGATAATTATGCATATTTCTTTAGCACTAAATGATTTACATTGTGGCGTGTTCACTTCCTCAGGATTGGGAGCTACTCACAAAGTCTATGGCTCGTCCTTGGATGTAGGGAAATTTATAAAACTGGAAGTGTTTTGTAGGGGGTGGAAGCAAACAAAAGGTTTGGTACACCCACTTCCCTGCATTTCCTCTCTATTATTATTGAATTTAATTACAGAGACTTACATCATTATCAGTTTAATTTAATTTCAAAGCATATTTCTGTTTTAAAATATTAACAAATAATTTCTAGGCACATTATTTAGATTCTACCCCCCTACATCTCTCCCTGTCTCTTGAATCTGTGTATTTCCCTGAATCCTCTAACCTATTTCGGTTTGCCCTTGTTACTACTTAATGCACCACACCACCTTCAACTTGGTGCCCACCACCCAATTCATTGATTAGAAATTCCATGAGCTTTGAGGACATTATGCTGCGTGAAATAAGCCAGTCACAGAAAGCAAATACCACGCCATTCCACATATCTCTTTCTAAAAGAGGTCAATTCACAGTATCAAAGAGTGGAATGGAGTTGCCAAGAACTCAGGCAAGGGAAAGTTTGGGACGTTCTAATCAACAGGCATAAAGTTTCATTTAAGCAAGCTGAGTAAGTTCCTGAGATCTACTGTACAACGTTGTGCCTACGTTAATAATACTGTATTGTACCCTTTAAAAATCTGTTCAGAGAACAGATCTTGAAAGTTCTTACCACCATAAATCAGAATTTATTAAAAATTCATCATTCAATCAACAAACTCTTTTATTACTTACTATATACTAGGAACCACCTGAAGCATTGAACAGAGAGCAGTGAAGAGCATTAAACTTAAAAACCCTCTTCTCTGGGAGCTTACAGGGCAAATTATCTATGTTATACATGTGCTTACAACATTCTCTTCCTTAATGTCTTTCAATCCCTCCTCATGACATGAATTATAACACGTTAATACAGTTGGACAAGTAGGTCCCTTCCTAAGCTGGTTCCTTGTTACTTTTCTGTTAATCGCCCTTTATTAGTCACAATCCCTAATCACAAACAACTAAAACAGAGTCTAGCTGAAGCTACAGAAGAGGAGTTTATTATTCAAACAGCAAAGGGTAGCTCCTGGAATGGGGGTTGGAGAACCAGTCACGAAGCGCACCTTCCAGGAGCAATGCTGAAAAATCTCCCATGAATTGCCACCACCATCAAGCACCAAATACCAGCTGCTTACCTGTTTACCGTGACTTTAGGCTCAGAATCTTGCCCCTGTAGCCACAGCTAAAACCAAGTTTCGTGACAGAGAGAAAGAAAGGGACTCAGATACCTGCTCCTTTTATTTTTGTTTGTTTGTTTGTTTGTTTGTTTTTAGAGACAAGGTCTCACTGTGTCACCCAGGCAGGAGTGCAGTAGCATCACCATAGCTCACTGCAGCCCAAGTGATCCTCCTGCCTCAGTGCCACTGGGCCCAGCTGTCTTTCTCTTTTTCATGGTTGTTTTTGAGTTGAAGTGTGACTGGGACATATCAGATCCATGGACTTGAAGCCACATGCTTATGCAAGGCTAATAGAAAGAATGAGAGCACAAGTACCCACCGTATTCAGCTACCCCCTACCAAGATTTATAAAGTAGGGGAATTCCCTAAAGATGAAAATGGGCTTCAGGTGTCAGATGGACAGAAAAATAACAAGTATCTCACATACTCCTAAAAAAATCCAAGCTGCTACGACATCTAATGTCTTTCAGTTCTTCCCACGTTCCCGGCCACTCCCCTCTGGGCCTATTTGTGCGGGATCACCCTTCCCATTTGGATAACTTGTGTATGTCTTCGCTGAGTTCCTCTCAGTATTAAACAGAGGAGCGTCAGACCCTTCTCTCCCTCCCTAGACATTTTAGGTCATGGCTCCACAGACTTTGGCCTACTGCCTCTCCTTGTAAATAAAGGTTCATTTGATCACGGACACATTCATCAATTTATTTATTGTTTGTGGCTGCTGTCACAGAATTGTGTAGTTGGCCTGCAAAGCTCTAAATATTTACTAGCTGGTCCTTTGCAGAAAAATTTCTTTCACCACTGTTTTAGATCCTTGTGTATGGACCCCTTTGGCCCTGTTCCAACTCATCATCACTCGCCTCATGGTTTTTGTATCATCCTCATTAAATATCACGTTGCTTCGTGGAAGGACTCTCTCTCTGGCTCATCACTGAGCATACCAATATATGGCACGGTGCCTGGCACATGGTAATATCTGCTTAATGTATGTTAAGTGAATGGATTTAGAACCTCATTACTAAAGTGTGAACCAGCTGTGCAGGGTGTAAGAAGCTCAAAAATGTCTCCTGGACTATGATAAAATGGAAAAAATATACATACGTATCAGAACTTATCTCAGAGGGACTAAATATTTGGAAGAAATACTTAGATATGACACTAGACACTAAGGCTGAAGATGAGGAAGTGAGATCTCCCCAGGCGCCTACATGGATGACAATAGGTAATATTGGTCCAGTTAGCTGCAGAGCCCTTGTTTTCTGTTCCAGTAGCTCTGCTGGAACATAGATAAATCTCTCCTCCTTCTCTACCACTCTTCCAGGAAGCATTCAGTCTCCAATTCAAAGGAATAAAGAGCAAATATTTTACAAATGTAGACTTGAAGAATTTCCATAATCCCAACCTGCCTCTAAGTAAACCCTCTGTATCCACACTCATAGAATCAACCAGCTGCAGATCTAAAAATATTCAAAAAGGAGGGAAAAAAGCAATTAATAATAATAACAATAAAAAGAACACATTTTAAAATACAGTATTACAAGTTATAGAGCATTTATGTTGTATTACGGATTATGTGTAATCCAAGGATGACTTAAAGTACACAGAGGAAATGCGTAGGTTACATGAAAACACTAGGCTGTTTTATAGAAGGGATTTGATCATCCAAGGATTTCAGTATCTGTGGGGTTCCTAAGACCCATCTCCCATGGATGCAGAGAGATGACTCTACTCACATTATTCAGACTCTGAAGAAGTGAACACAAATTCTTATAAATAGAACAAAAAATACTGTCTGTATGAACTTCAATTCTGTTTTCACCATAATCTGGCTCATTTTTTCTAATTGTTGGCAGAAACCTAGTAGTGCCATGATATAAAATTCTTGTTTATAAAATTGAGAATAAATAGAAAGAAGCAGAATTCATTTACAATTCCAGTTCATGACATCTTTGTGTCAGTTGACCCATGTATAGATACTGTGTCCTGGGTCATGACACATCTTTTTTGCTGTAGGTCTTGGTCAGAAATACCTGAATGGTGACTGATCTAACATTTTGCTTTTTCTGTGATGTTGATCTTGTAGTAGAATTTACCACATAGCCTCAAAGTGCTCTGATACAGGGAAGTGGGAATAAGGAGAAGTGCAACATTAAAACTATCTTCCACTCAATTTCAGACCCGCTAGGAGTCTGTGGGTATTTTGGAGTCAGTGGGTATGTGATCAGGGGCTGCAGTGGCACCTGGGAGTCCTGCCCAGACCTTTTAAACAAGAACCTTCATTTTAGTGAAATTCTTAACGTGATTCACATGCACATTAAAGTTCAAGAAGCACTAAGTGACGCTCTTACTGTTCTGCTCACACCCTGCAGGTACTTTCATTACTTCTGTGCATGCCAGCTACCAGTTTCCTTTCTCCCCCCACCCTTGGTGCATGAGTGGCCATTTTACCAGTTTGCTTTTAATCCCAACATTCAGCACCAGTTCCTACCCTCAGGCTGCCAGAATATACTTTGTCTGCAAATAAGAAACACCTGAAGAGATTAAGACACTACCTCCTCCCATGTGGGCAATGATTAGCCAATGACAGACAGGTGAGGGGTATAAAAACCATCCTAGTTTCTGGTGTTGAAGTATGACTGTGATGGTTCACTTGTACGTGTCAACTGAACTGGGCCATGAAGCACCCTGATGTTCAGTTACACATTATTCTGGGCTTGTCTTTGAAGATGTTTTCATATGACACTAGCATTTAAATTGGAAGAGTAAAGCAGATTGCCCTCCCCCATGAGTGGGCTTTATATGCTCCATTGAAGGCCTAAGCAGAAAGTAACACTGAGTGAGGCAGACTCCTCTCTGTCTGACTGTGTCCAGGCAGCCACACCAGTCTTCAGACTCTGGCTGGACTGAAAGTTGCACCATCAGCTCTCTCAGGTCTCCAGCTTGCTGAGTACAGGCCTTGGTACCTCTTAGCCTCCATTATCATGTAAGCTAGTTCCTTATAGACAATCTCCTACTGGTTCTGTTGATCTAGAGACCTCTGGATAATTCAACAACTTGTTTTCTTCATGGATCTCCTCTGGTATTGAACCAGAGTAATTCTCAGTGGACTTAGCTGCCTTTGGAGCATCTGGAATATATACAGAGCCTTTTGGACTCCCTGATAAGAAGACAGGAAGTCTTGGGAAGATCAAAGCAACTGCAGGGGTGTACAACCTGTGGCCTGTAGGAAGCATGCAGATTACTTGAGGACTGTTTTGCTTATCTATGGTATCAGATATGGCAAAAAATATTCATGGACCCTTTTTTGGGCTCATCAGCTTTCATTAGTGATTTTGTATTTAATGTGTGACCCAAAGCAACTCTTGTTCTTCCGATGTGTGCCAGGCAAAAAGATGGACAGCCCTGATAGAGTCTTCAGAGAAGATCCTGGAGAGGAAAGAGCAGTACACAGAGGGGGAAATGAGACCAGACAGAAATACAGATCTGCACTAAGTAATGAAGAGCACAGGATTAATAACCCCTAGGAAAGCACATTGGATGTTTTTCTTCTTATTTAAAATGTTATTAACAAAATACTGTAGATGATATTAAATGTGGAATTACGCATACAGCATGATATTATTTAATATTAAATTTCGTTCTTATGCAGTATCTATTTAATTTTTTGAGAAATCAACATCAATTGATAATAAGAGTCTTAAAACTATTCTAATAGTTATAATTCTAAACATTTTATTCATTCTCACAAAAGGAGCAGTTTACTTGCTTTTTGTTTTATTAATACAATGAGTTACTACCTTATTTTCAAGTTAGTATTCTGCACAATGAAAACATTTTCAAAAGTATCATAGAGAGGAGCCAAGATGGCGGTCGGTAGTCAGCTTTCTGTAGACACTCCTGTCCAGAAGGAGAGTTAAGGGACAGAGATTTAGCGAGAAAGCCAATGGTTTGGAGCTGAGCCAAGAGACAAGGGCGAGGAATGCACATCAACCCTGCTGGAGCGACCTGGGACCCCAAGGATACAAATAAAAGGTACAGAGCACATCACAAAGCGGATGGGAGTCCCCTCCCCCAAGAGAACAGCTCGCAGTATATGCCATACCTCCATACAAACAAGCAAGCAGAATTCAGATGTCCTCCCACTCTACCCCACGGAAGAGACCCTCTAAAAACCGGACCTCCTTCCCCTGTGCCACAGCACTCTCCTGCCAGGCATAAAGCTGTATAAAACTGTATATATTCTCTACCTGCAAGTTGGAACTCCCGGCACTCCCCTCCACTCTCACCCTGAGGTTTGGAGGTCTCTCCCC
>CAUYON010112539.1:0-39575 GCA_963573935.1 Arctocebus calabarensis
AAATTCAATTCCCTCTAAAATCCTAAGAATCAAATCATATGAAAGATTTTATTAGACTAACGGCTCAGTATCATTTGTCTTTTGATACTAATGTGTATTATGAAGCTAGTTATGATAAAAAATAAAGTTCTTTCAGCACTATCAAAGTTTGTATGTTCCATTTCTTTAAACTTTTTCAAAACATTTTATTTGCATTTCTCTTACCAAGAACTGAGATAATTTCTCATTACTATTTAAATAGTTAAGTTCTTATTCCCTCAAAGTATTTGCATGATTTGTATACATTTAACAAACGTAAATCTTAGTAAATTTTCTGCCTACTGTTTACGTCAGTCTAAATCTTCGCTATTCTTCCCAAATGCTTGCTTCTGTTCTTATCCTTCTCACTTTCTGTTGAAGACCCTCATCTCCTGCTTTACAATCAAAATAAGGTATCTTGCCTGAACTCCCTCTAGCAGGAAGAAATTTTCCTTAATAGAAAATTAATTCAAAGATAAAGTCTTTAAAAAGTCCCTCCTGGCTCTAAAAGGTACACGTAAACAGAACACCTCTGACTAGGTTATAGGTAAGAAAAAAAAGATAGAATAAATTTGCTACAATTTATCAAATTTAACAGGGATTCTTGTCATTTAAAATCTAGCAGTGACTAGGTTAAAAATAAAGTGTATCAGTATATATGTTAATTTATTTGAAAAATATTTATTGGGAGCCTACCACGTGCCAGGAACTGATCTAGGTTATTGGGATACAACAGTGTACAAAATAATCAATAATCTCCTGTTTGGGTTTATATCCTAGTGAGGGGCAACACAGAATATAAAACTAAACCCAAACTGTGCTTTATGTTAAACAGTGAGAAGTCTTCAGGAATAATAGAGGAGAAAGGGGCATACTAATTGGCCACGGTCAAGTGGAGGGAAAGTTAAAGTATTCTAAGTAGAATTTTTAGTGAAGCCCTCACTAAGAAGGTGACATTGGAGCAAAGACCTGAAACAAGAGAGGCAGCCAACCAGGGGATAACTGAGGTGAAATGACCACGAAGAGAGGGGCACAGCAAGATAGCAGAAGAATGTGGGAAAGTGATTTTTTTTTTTTTTAAGAGATAGAGTCTCACTTTGTTGCCTAGGCTATAGTAAAGTGGAATTATCATCATCATTATTATTATTTTGAGACAGAGTCTCACTATGTTGCCCTCTGTAGAGTGCTATTGCATCACAGCTCACAGCAACCTCCAACTCTTGGGCTTAAGTGATTCTTGCCTTAGCCTTCCAAGTAGCTGGGACAATAGACCACAATGCTTGGCTATTTATTTTGTTCAGTTATCATTGTTGTTTAGTTGGCCCGGGCTGGTTTCAAATCCACCAGCTTCAGTGTATGTGACTAGTTCTGTAACCACTGTGCTACGGGCGCCAAGTCTGGGAAAGTGATCTTTTAGGCACAGCCAAAGTTTTAAGGTAGAATCATTTCTGAGCATGTTTCATGAACAAGGGGCCAGGACAAGGGGGCCAGTGGGGCTGGAGCAGAAGGAATGAGGGGAGAAGAATAGGAATAGAAATAAGATATTAGGGCAGTGCCTGTGGCTCAAAGAAGTAGGGCATCAGCCCTATATGCCGGAAGTGGTGTGTTCAAAGCCAGCCCTGGCCAAAAACCACAAAAAAAGAAAAGAAAAGAAAAGAAAAGAAATAACAAGATATTAGAGTAGCAGGTTGCTAAAAAGGCCTTATGTACAGAGACAAGCTGTTGGAGGATTTTTGAGTAAAGAAATGATGTGATTGAACTTATTTTTAAAAATCTCACTCTGGCTTTTATATTGACTATAAGAGGACAAGAGTTAAGCAGAAACTAGTAAGAAAACAGTTGCAATAATTCAGGTAAGAGATAGTGGCGGTGAGAAGTGGTTAAAATCTGGATAGATTTCAAAAGCAGAGTCAGCAGGATTTGCTGACAGACTGAATGTGGGGTGTGAGAGAAAGACAACAATTTTGGCCTGAACACCTGAAAGAATCGAGTTGCCAATACTGAGGAGGGGGAAGACTATGGGAGAAGCTGGCTTAGATGGGGCTGAAAGAATGGAATATCAGTAGTTCAGTTTTAATCATGTTAAGTATGAAATGCTTATCAGATGTCCAGTTGGGATGTCAAGTAGGCAGATAGCTGAGTGATGAAGTCAGAGGAGAGGTCCATGCTGGATACACAGACTTAAAAGTCATCAGAAGATAGATGGTATTTAAAGCCAAAGAACTGGATAAGATTATTCGGAGTGAGTATAGAGAAAACATTCAATAACTCAGTTTTGTTGCATTCTAATGTTACCAGGCCAAAGACCCATGGAGAAACCAATGAAAGAGTTTAAGTAGAAGTAGTCAGTAGGACAAGAGGAAAACAAAAAGAACTAGCGTCCTGGAAGCTACTGTTTAAAATGCTGCTCAGAGGTCAAGTAAGATGAGGACTCAAAATAAACTACTGGGTTTAGAAAGGTGAAGGTCATTTGTGTCCTGGACAAGACATATCTGGGGAAAGAGGCATACAAACTTTTGATGGAAGAAATCACAACATGTGATTGGGAAACATGAGAAATGGAAACATGATGATGCTGGATTTAAAAGAATTTCTGGAATGATGGCCTGAGTTGATTAAAGGAATTGGACTCTAGTGAACAACTGCAAATGTTGGCCTTAGATAGGAGCCCAAAAAACTCACAAAGGGAAGGTAGAATACATGTTTGCAGAAAACAGCTTATGATCATTTATTACCACTATTTTTCTTAGATTTATATTTTATCAGTAACGTTTTTATTATTTTAATGTAAATTAGTTCCTTTTTGTTTTAATATTGTGTACGTTTTATTTTCATACGTGACAAAACAATGGCTTTGTGGCTTTCTTACCTTCAGTCCAAAGAACCCTCCTGAACTCAAGCAATTCTAACATGTGTTAATTCTTAACACTATTTCAAATTGCAGAAATAACTTAGATCTGTAGCAGACATTCCAAGCCTCTTTACTGATTTTTCTTACCCAAGAAAAAAGTAACCAGTTTAACTCATGAACAGAGTTAGGCCAGAACAATATTCTCTCTAGTCTACATTATTTACAGGATTATGTCCCTATATTATATTTCCTCATGTCATAATATACCCCAAGATAATATGATACCCTGGGGTAGATAATATACAAGGAGATAATACTTGGCATTTTTTGTATTTAAGCTAAATAAAGTACATTGATCTTCTTTCTTATGATTCACAATGTGGAGCAGATAAGGTATTAGTACGTTATGTACACTTTTCAAATAAAATCAATAACCTAAAATGCCAGACATACCATACCATTTCACAAATTCAAATTGTCTTAAATATAAATTAGAAACTATATTCTTTTTCAAAAACATTTATATAATTCTATCTGTAATGTGCATATATATGCATGTATGTAGATATATTCATCTACCATTCAGCAACTTAGCATAATAGTTGAAGTTAAGATTTCAGTCTGGTAAATTTAGTTTGCTAAAAAACAAAATTCCCCATATGTTATTAATGGTGCCACTGAAAGCATGATTGGATAGTAGTTTTATTCATGAGATTAAAAACTTCCCCACCTTATCTGTTAATAAAATTTAAACTAAAAAAACAAAACTAGGAATAAAATAAAATGATACATCAAATTAATAAAACTGCTGATTTTTTTCTGTTACTAAGAAAGATTACTTGGATATTAGCAAAAGTAATTTTTAAGAGGACATGGATTTTATCTTGGGACACTGACTTAATTATTTTTTCCTTTGTTTCGTTTTGTCCTAAACAGTGTATTATTTTGTTAGGGCTGACATAACAAAATACCACAGACTATATGGTCTAAATGTAGAAATTTATTTTTTCTTAATTCTAGATACTAGAAGTAGAAGGTCAAGGTGACGTTATTGTGAAACCTCTCTCCCTAGTTTGTAGACTGTTCTGTCTTCACATGATTTTCCTTTTGTCAGTGTTGTAAGTATCATAATCACTTTTCTTATAAGGATTAGTCATATTGATTAGACATTAACCAACCCATGGTAATTTACCACCTCTTTAAAGCCCCTATCAAATACACTCACTTTCTGAGATACTGAGAGTTACAGTTCAACATATGAGGTTTCTTTTTTGTGGAGGAGGGGGGCAACACAATTTAACCCTTTAAAACCAGCATAGTGAGTCATAGGGGAAAATACATGATTCAAGAGAGCCCTGATATTTTTTCTTTATATATAATATTTTAATTAAATTGTAGCTCCATTAAATTAATCCATTGGAATTCATTTTATTACAATGATTAGAATGTTCATTCCTTATCATTTAAAGCCCAATAATCCCCCAATATCTTTCGAAAAACTCAAAATGGCAGAATAAATTATATAGATTTCTTTATAATTTGCAATGAACTTTCATATATCCATGTTTACATCTAATAAACCTGTGAAACTGGCAGTCATAGAAATGTAGAAAATATGGCTCAGTCTAACACTTTGTCTTCTTATGCTTCACTCGGTGGTCATTTAACTACCTTATGCTATATCTAGAAAACAGAGTAGCACATGGAAATTTACGTCATGAGAATTTGGGAGACCCAAACACTACAGGTTATAAGGGATTTTCTATCAGACCAACTTAATGCCTGAACCCTCAGTTCTGAGATTCTTATTCATGGACTATAAAAATGGCTGCCAGCACCTATGAAAGGGGGCAGAATCGGGGTGAAATTAAGACAAAAGAGAGGATTATTTTGTAAACTGGACTAAGCTATCCTTCTGAGTACTTACATTAGCATATAGTTTACAATTAGAGTTTCCTTAGACTCTGATAAAGTCATTTGGAAGCTTTAGCCAATGTATAAAGCTTCACATAACTCCCAGTGGAGGACAGTGACTATGGTAAACTAAAATTCTTATGCTCTATTTTTAACGTTGCAGTTTAAAGGGCAGAGCCACATTTTATAGGATCAGTGGCAAATACATGACATTCCCTTCCACTGGGGATGTCTCAGAGATAGTTCACTCAGCTTGATCAAATTAACTGAATCATTGTTCCACTCACTGAGCCAGTGTTTTCATTGCCTAAAAATTCACAACTCTGCCAACTGTGGCTACTATTGTGGTGTGGTTTTTTTTCTGTTGGATAACACCATGCTTGAAGTTCTCTGTGCAATTTCAGGAAAATTCTTCATGCTAATTTTTTCATGTTGAAAAAGTATTATACCCAGGGATAAACTCAAAACCTAGCAAGAATAAGGTGATTCCCATCTTAAGAAGGGAATCTGAATCTGTATTTACGTTTTATGAAGTGAGGAGAAAACTTCTGTTTAAACACGACTCTATTTCTTTCTCCTTTTCCTGAAGCCTCAATAAAATAATCAAAGAAACTTTCAAAAGGCAAAAAAATTAAGAATGATAAAGATCATGAGAAATTCTTTGAGATAGAAAGCAGATGGACAGTGATGCTCAGTAAGGGAAGCTACAACCTACTGTTTTCATAGGAGGTTTTTCATGAAAAACCTTCTTTCATGTTCCTTCTTCCCTTTTTATTTTTACTCTAATTTGACCTATGGAAGCCTGGACAGGTTTAGGACATGGAGGCATATGGTGCTAGGGGCACTGGTAGTAAAGTTCAATCTAAAAACTAGGAGAGTGGTTGAAAGTGGTAGGTCCCTAGTTTTTGTCTTCTGCCCCATACCCCAAAGCAAGTAGTTCCTTCCCTGTTTTTTCTCTATCTTCTACCCTGAAAAATACCAACAATTTTAGATTCTAATAGAATTACTAGGCCGGAGAGGCTCTAGACCAAGGACAGTGGTCAGAAGGAAGTATGAGAACAAAAGAAGACCGAAGTATTAAGTCCAAATTTTCCTAGTGATTAGTGGAACATCAGTCCCCTTTCTCAACTGTGCTCCTGGAACACTGTCACTGAGAGAGGACAAGAGAATTCTTCTCTGGAGAACCAAATACATCCTAAAGAAAATACCTATTTAAACTTATATACCTAGTGAAATTGAGATATACTAATTTTTTTTTAAAGCAGTCTCAATGCCAATCATCATATAGTTAAGGTACCTTGTTCACAAACATACAGAGTTTTCACACAGCTTATGAAATAGCTAAGTATCACAAGACATATTGAGTCTTCAATATAAAACACAGACACTAACCTACCAAAGCAAACAATCAAAGAAACAAACATTCCTAGAGGAAATAAAAACACTGAAAGGAATAGAATATAACTCTAAAGAACATCCTCTGAGATATAACAGACAATTATTGCAATACATTTCTTTGTTACTGGTTGTTAGGAAGAAAATCATTCAAACTAGCTGAATTATGATGGAGAATTTATGTATATATACCTCTTACATAATATAAAACAAAAACAGCATGCTACAACAGAACAAAGACAAAGAAAACTGTTGGAAATCAGAAATAGGATAATCAAAAAATTTCAATGGGAGGTTTGGAAGATAAAGTAGAAGAATGATAACATAGAGGTGATGTAGAAGAAGATAGTAAACAAAAATATCAAAGATACAGAAAAAAGAGATGAAAAATAAAGAAATTACCGGATCCAACAAAAGATCCAGCTTTAAACAAGAAAATGGAGAGAATGAAATCATCAAAGAAAATACATAAGAAAACTCCCTAGAACTGAAATATCCAGAAAACATTCGAGATTAGAGCAGGGGGCTAGAAGGAAAAATAAAAGGAAGAACAAGAAAATTGATATTTGAGCACTTGGAAAACAATACCAAAACAAAATTAAAGTAAACTAAGGCAAATGAAAAAGGAATTAAAAACAAGCAAATGAAAATTGTAGGTAGTTACTAATTCTAGTAACTGTAGTAAAGGGTTGCAGCATTAGAAGATTGAGAACTGATTTAAAGAAATATTGAAAGAATAAAGCACTATTTAAAATTCAAGTTCAGGTAATAGTAGAACAAGGAAATAGAATGCAATCAAGATAAAAGACTGTTAGAGTACTCTGAGCTATGCGCGCGCATGCACACACACACACACACAATCTTATCTTTCAGGATGGTTCCAAGACCTCTAATGGATGCTCCAAACCACAGATATTACCAAACCCTATACTACACATATCATGTATTTATTTTCTACACATACATATTATGATAAAGTTTAATTCACGCATTAGGTACAATAAGAGATTAACAATAATAAATAGAATTAATATGCTGTTCACAATTTCATGGATTTATTCCCTCTGTAAATTTTAGAAATCTCAGCATATTATTTTTTCTTTCCTTATTAAGTCAAAAACTTTCACCTTTTCACTTAAAAGAAGAACTTTAAGGTTTATCTCTGGCACATCCAAACTGCTAGCATCACTACTCTTGGAATTTGGGGCCATTTATTAACTAAAATAAAGGTAATTTGAACGCAAACACTGCAGTATCTCAACAGCTAATCCGATAAGGGAGAGGGCTACTCAGATGATTGACAAGTGGGCAATGTACACAGGGTAGATGCCCTGGATAAAGGGACAATGCATATGTGGGTGGGACAGAGCTTGATGTTATCATATTTAATCATGCTATTCAGAGTAACATGAAATTTAAAACTTGTTTATTCCTAGAATTTTGCATTTAATGATTTCAGACTGCAGTTGGCCACATATTACTGAAACTGTGAAAAGCAATCCAATGGGTGATCAAGCAGAACTGGACTTCATTCTCTTTATTCTTTCTCCAGTCCCTTATGGACTATCATCACATGAGCTTTCTATCTGCCTGAATCATTGTTCTTTTTCTCTATGGAAAAGGTTTCTATGTGTCACCTATACAAACCCAAACATAGCTATGCCACAGTCAGCTATGTAATCTTCTTAAATAATCCAAAGTTGCAGACTAGGATTTCTAAGTTCCAACTCTAAATGCTTGGAAAAAAGAATCCATTTGGCTCCATTTGAGTCAGATAACTACAATCAATCTAATCAGGTGTGTGTGCATGTGAAAGTGTTGCAGGTAGGATGTCATAGGATGTGATGCTCACTCAGCAGGGGCTGTAGGAGAGGCTGATAAATAGGCAAGTTGACTTAATATATTTGCTTTACCTTTTCAGCTCTCTTGATAAGGACTAAAAAGTTTTTCTATCCCTAGCCCAGGTCCTCTAACAAAGTGTACACTCAATAAATATGAAGTGGTGGTGAAATGTGAAAAGTGTAAAGAACAACATACATGTCTCTCTCTTGTTATTCTTGAATTTTTCTACATGTATGCACTGAAATTCTAAATTGGTGTTATTACGAAGACCTCACAGAAATATAGATTAGTAAACTATGGATAAAAATGTAACAAATAAAAATTACTTTAGCTTGTTGAAATATTATTTTTAAAAGTACATCAGGCTTCTATTTAAATAACACCAAGAAGATATTACACATTTTGCTAGATTATCTTGTACTGGAGCTGAAAGATGAATGGAAAAGACTGTAGAAATAGTCCATGAAATGTTTGATCTAAAGACACTTCCACAGTTGACCAGTATTTTAGGCCAATATGATTCCCTGTTGATGAGTCATTATTCGATTTTCATTATGGCTACAAGTGGTATGAGAAGACTCTGTTGCAGGAAGTTTTCCAGAAGTTATTGTCCATGCTATTGTTGCTTTTACTATTATTTAAAAGATTCTTACATCCCCATCTATTTTATATTGTATGTAGGTAAGCAATAAGGAACATGTTCAGGATAATGAATGACAGGTTGGAAGAACTAATATAGAGTGGCCGTAAAGTTCATGTGCAATTGCATTTTAGAAGTCTGTATTTTAGGTTCTAAAATGCAAGATGCTTGAAATAGAATGTTAGCTCCCACAAAAAATATCCTATATGTTCATTTCTTGAGAATTCTCTTCATTTCCTTTTAAAGCTGAAAAGCAAGATGTTTGAAATAGAATGTTAGCTCCCACAAAAAATATCCTATATGTTCATTTCTTGAGAATTCTCTTCATTTCCTTTTAAAGCTGAAAAAAAAAAATTAAAAAACTAAAATTGTTGGCTCAGTGGGCTAAGGCGCCAGCCACGTACACCTGAGCTGGTAGGTTCGAATCCAGCCCAGGCCCGCCAAACAACAATGACGGCTGCAACCAAAAAATGGCCAGGTATTGTGGCGGGCACCTGCAGTCCCAGCTACTTGGGAGGCGGAGGCAAGACACTCGCTTGAGCCCAGGAATTGGAGTTTGCTGTGAGCTGTGATGCTACAGCACTCTATTCAGGGTGAAAGCTTGAGGTTCTGTCTCAAAAAAAACTAAAATTGTTAAATGACACTTATATCTCAGCTTTTTCCCCCAAGGACATTAAGGGGAAATTCCAAAGAGAAGAAGGAGGGAAACAAACCCGTATCTTAGCATGGTTTATCAGCAGCTGTTATTATGGGTATAAGAGGTTCAGTTTTAGGTTATGTGTGGGAAGAGATGTGAACAGGTTTGATTATAATCTTATTTCATTCCAATTCTTCATAGAAAAGCTGGAGTAGGTAGATTCTTATTTTATAAGCTTAGGAAATTATTTTGGCTTCTGGATATGACTGAAAATTCAAAGACAACTGTTCGTAGATTTTACAAATTTAAGGTAGATAGATTAGTAAACTATGGATAAAAATGTAACAAATAAAAACTACCTTTCCTTGTTGAGGTATTATTTTCAAATCTACATCAGGCTTCTACTTAAATGACACCAAGAAAATTTTACGCAGTTTGCTAGATTATGTTCTACAAGTGTTGAATGATGAATGGAAAAGACTGCAGAAATAGTCCATGAAATGATGACTTTATTGCAGTGATTATTTTAACCACTTACAAGTTATTTATTCACGTGTCAGTTACTGTGCACGCTTTCACAGACATTTTCACATTTATCTTCTCAAGAGCCTTCTATCAAATGTAGTAGTCAAATATCAAATGTAAAATTGCATTGGCAATAACTGTGAAAGCCAGAGATGAAGCCAAAGTTTTAGCATCCTAATGAATGGAATATCAGTGTTTTCATATGTTAGCTGTTATTGAAAAACTACCTAAAGCAACATTTTATTTTTGGCAGTAACTGTGAGGAATAGCATGTCCTTATCTTTGTATCTTTTATTTATTCAGATTGTTATTTACATGCCTATGATTTCATTTGGGTGTCTATTCGTTAGTGACAATTAAAATTACTGTCTCTTCATAGGTTTGCCCACTTATAGTTAAAAGATACATTTTAGAAGCTCAACTTCTTGAGTCTTTTAGCCAAAGAGTTTTTATATTTTACTGAGTAATAATGCATATAATTTTTCTTTCTCAAATAAAAATATTCTTTGTCCCTTCTACTTTAAAAAAAGTTGCCTATTTATCTGCATGTAACTGATATTAAATGACTGTACTCTGAAACTTCAGATAATTCTCAAGTCAGACTAGTGTACTCTGGTTGAACTTTTGTTTTCCAATTAATTGTGCTTAGTGTGCAGCTCAGGTTGATAACTTGTCTGTGTTGACATTTGAGTATCTACTCAGATATTGCACTGCCAGTTGTAGCCATTTTCATAAGTGGTAAACCAAATTTACCTCCTGATAGTTCAAAAATATTTAACTGTTATCATTAACACTTCTCAAAAAAAGATACTAATATCATTTTTGTTTTCCATTTCCTAGCATTTTTAGAGTGGGAAAACTTGTGCTCAAAATTAATGGTTTAGGGTATTGTAAGTCTAAAAATTAAATGAAAACCTGCAAGACAAGTTCACATTTTAAAAATATATAGTAGAAATCTGACCCTTTCTACCCTATAAAGGCATGTTGAAATATGCTAGATTAGTAACAATCATAAATACTACTTCTGGCTACTATATTATTAATTCCTTAAATTAATAAGCTAGGTAGTATTTTTTTTTAATTTTTATTAAATTATAATTGTGTACATTGGTGCAATCATGGGGCACAATAGGTAGTATCTTAATTAGGGCAACCAGTACATTAAAAGATTACTTTTCATGAATGAGACTGTACATGTGTATTTCAAACTGGAATCAAATGGATTAAATGTTTTTATTTTCAAAGAATTCTGATGAGGCAAAAAACTTTATGCAAAAAAAACCTAATTCATTTTAAGAGTTTACAGTGTATAGAGATCTGTAGTTCAAGAGATTTCTTCCTATGTATGGATACTGCTTATTATTTTATTGAGAGGCAGAACTTTAACTGGGAAATTTACCTGCAAAATTATTTTATAACAGTAAATAATGTGCTTTGCTTTTTTTTTTTTTTTTTTGGTGAGAAGAGGTCTCCCTCTGTTGCCCAGGCTGATGTGCAATGAATGTCATTATCATATGTAATTGTAGCCTGGAACTCTTGGCCTCAAGTGATCTTCCCACTTTAGTCTCCCTAGTAGTTGGGACTACAGGCATGTGCCAACATGCCTGGCTAATTAAAAAGAAAAATTCATAGAGACAAGGTCTCACTATGTTGCTCAGGCTGGTCTCAAAGTCCTGGCCTCCAATGGTCCTCCCACCTCAGCCTCCCAAAATGCTGGGATTACAGGCATAATCCATCATGCCCAGACCTTAACATGCTTTGCTTTCAATATTACCACTTTTTCCCACTTTTTCCCTAAAGTGTGTTTCGAATCAATATTATTATTATAAAAATAACCAACTGAAACTAAAATATTAAGGGTTCCTTTGTCCCCTGCCCCCTGCCCCAAGGACAAGGAAGTTACAAAAGAAAGTGAAATAAAAATAAGGAGAAAGCATAGATTTGAGTAGGCACAAGGTAGATCCAGACATTTCTGCCAGCCTAAAACATTACAACAGACATTGCACGCAGGCGGGATTTTTCAGGGAGTCTCCTGTATCATAAAGGTCCAGATTACATCACCATTGATTTAATCTTTTCCATCTCCTAATTTTAATGGTTCTGCTTTCCCAAAGGCTGTAATTTATCCCATGGGTACCCAAAGTAAGTGAATTTAAAATAGAAACATTGCTTCTGTGTTTTCTTTATTGTCCTTGCCATTTGCAAACACCACACCTATTAGTAGAGATACATGTATTTTTTGCTGCAGATCTAAACGAAAATATTCTTCATGCATTGACTATTTTGACATTGAGATCAAGAAGAATTTTTGTGATTTATGAAATGAAAAACTAATAACATATTTACTCTAGTATAAAATTTAACCAAAATGAATTTTGCTAAATTTATGAGACAAGAACTATATCCAAAATAAATTTGCCAGAAATGTTTTGAGTCATGAGATACTTCAAGTATAATTTTATTTTTCTTCTTAGATCAGACTGGAGCAACCCTTCCCCAAACATGTTTTAAAAATAAACAAAATTACAGTAGTTCTTACTTTCTAATGTGTTCACTCCTTCAAAGATTTACTAGGAAACGGGAAAAAAAACCTTGAAGAGGATAATGAGTCCCAGCTGAGAATCATGTGTCAAGATGCTCAGTGACTTTTTTTTTTCATTAAAGCCAGAGACAATGAGGATAGGGAACAAATGTTAGTTAACTGTAAACGTCATGCTCTTAGACAAAATGGCTTTAATCAGAGTCTGCTGAATTTTGATCAAATGATCATGTCCCTGCCTAAACACCAGTTCTTTAGTACATGGGGTAGTGGGATAACCGTTTTTTTTTTTTTTTTGGTCTACCTGTTTTGTCTTTGGGTCCAAGAGAATCATTTTTGAGGTAAGAAGTGATATGTGCTGTCTCTTCTGAAAGGGAAACTTTTTTCACCCTCTTTCATGCTCTGAATCATTGTTAAAGAGGGAAAGAGTGTTGGGAGGAAAGAGTGTAGGAAGGGGAAATTCAACTCACTCTATGGTTCATCTCTCTGGCTTCGGTTTTCAAAACCCATCAAAGAGGGTACATGTAGGGTCTCTGGATAAACCAAAAGACAATGCCTAAAGAATAAAGCCCCCTTAGGATGAGGCGGAACTGTCCCTGGAGACTGAAATACTGTCCTCACAGGAACTGGGGGGTGGAGGTGGGAGAGGAAGAGAGGAAGAGGAGGGACCCCAGCACAACTTGAGGAAAGTAGAGTGGTTCCCAGGGAGAGAAACCATATTTAGTCAGAGTCTGAGGGAGGTACGAGCATTCGGGTAAATAAAAAAGCGTGGTATGTGTTGCTAGGGAGAGAACCTGAAATTCTCCTGTGATCCAAAAGTAAGTAGTCAGGAGAGCCACAAGACCAATAGATACTTGTGGAGAAAAATAAGGCCTATACTACTAATTGGAATACCAGTGATCTTCAGATCACTGTATAAGGAAGGCTGTTGAAATGGCCTACTGTTCTGGTTGATATCATCAAATTTAATAAGTAGTCATTATCTAGAATCACTTGTCCTCCCTTACCTAAAAGATTAATGTCTGGAACAGAAGAGACGTCTCCAGGACCCTGCTTAAGTCCTAAAGCCAGTGTCCGCTTCCTTTCTGATTGGTTGATATACGTTTATTAGTCATCTATTTTCATATAACACTACTCCAAAAATTGGTAGCTTAAAGCAATAATGAGCATTTTTTTAATCTCACAAAATTTCTATGGGTCAGGAATTTGGGAGCAGCTTGGCTGGATTTTTTTGGCTGGAGATACATTGTGCATTTGTAGACAAGATGTCTGCTGGGTCTGCAGTTTGATGGAGGTTAGAGGATCAGTACTAGCATGTCTCACTCATACTGCTGGCAAGTTAACACTGAATGTTGCTAGAGCCCTCAGTTCCTTCACACATGGGCTTCTCTGTGAGGCTGCTTGAGTGTTTTTATGAGATGGTGTTACTTTTCCCCAAAATGAGTGATTCAAGAGAGGACAAGGCAGACCGAGGCTTGGAAGTAATACTCCATCATTTCTGAAATATCCTACTGACAACATGTGCCATCCATATTTACTGCAGAGGAATTACACAGGACGTAATAACCAAGAGGTGAAAAATCACTGGCAACTAGCCATCTTGAGTGTTACTACTACAGTTGGTGACCTTTCCATATAGGTTGCTAAATATTTTGAATGCCACATTCATGTGACTCAGAGTAGCCTACAAAAAGATAAAGGTAGCAGGAAAGGGCCAAATGATTGAGACTAAATTTTTTTCTTCCTTAAAGAGTGGTACTTCAAATAAAAATTAAGTTTAATAAAAATGCAAAATCTTACACACCAGAATTTACTGAGATTCATGACTACTATGTCTCATGTAAATGTTTCCTGAAAAATAACATGCCAACATTTTCTTTTTTAGTCAGCCCTCTTCCATTGCTACGCAGGCATCCTCAAACTACGGCCCACAGGCCACATGCAGTCCACCCAGGACATTTATCCAGCCCCTTCAAAATAAGGTATGTGCAGTGTGCATAGAAATTTGTTCATAGTTTTTTTCTAAACTATAGTCCGACCCTCCAACATTCTAAGGGACAGTGAACTGGCCCCCTGTCTAAAAAGTTTGAGGACCCCTGGTAAAGGATGCAATCCCTCAATAATTTGCTATTCACGATGTCTAAGAAGAACTTTACCTCCTCTTATTAAGTAATGATTTCATTATATCTTTCCTTCTAGCACTTCAGAGAATGGATTACTTGTAAATAACTTCCCAAAAGAGCATTTGTGCAGCACAACAAATGCAAACTCGGGCTACTTTGGCATCCAGAGGACAGAACATCAAGTTGGCAGGGTATATTTATACAGCATTCATATTTTACAATGGTAATTATGTCTCTATTGTTGGAGGAAATACTAATAAAGTTTAGCTTTGATTAAGTTTATTAACAAGCAACCATTAATGAAAGCATGGCAGCTAGTCATGGAATTACCAAAGGGTATTCTGAGTGCAATGTACATTGAATTTTCTAGTATTTCATGGAGATCTTGAGTTCTAGAATTTTAGAAATGCTGCCATTTTCAGAGTAATCTTGTTATTCGTGGAAAGACATTTTAACATTCTAAATTACTTGGATATAAAGTTCTAGGTAATTTGTCAATGATAGTAGTACTAATCCCCACCCAAGAAAAGAATGAATACTCATTTACGTCTCATAAAAACAAGCCTCTGTGGATTATATACATTCTACCTCATCTTTTCTTTAGCACGGGCAAGCCATTGCTGATCTATTTATCATATACCAGAAAAAGATATATTCTAGAGTTGAAATATAATTTCCATATATCAAATAGCTAGCGACTTCTGAGTCTACCTATTTCAAAACAACATAAACTCCTCTCATTTACCTAATGGTATTGAGGTTGTGCAAGCCCAGAATAATAATAATTGTGGCTAAGGTGACAGTAGTTAGACTCTTCCTTCACAGAAGAACTTGCTGGTCAGCTTAAAAGAATACAGAAAATTGACAACCTCTGGGTATTAAAACCTTCAGGATTTATCTCGGGTTTTGAGCCAACATCATGTCCTTCTGGGAAGTTCCCAGCCAAAAACTGGGTGTGCAAGGCCTGAACATTTCTGCCTATGGTCACTTTTCTAATGGGCAATCTTAGCTCTGAAGCTTCTCAAAAGGTTGGCTGATGCTTTGTCAGATCGAAATCATGGTCTGAGGCTCTTATTGTTTAATATTGCTTCCTACCCACTCTTCTTTCACAGGTTATCAGAAATGTTATCAAGCTCTAAAAGCTCTTCCTATCCAATTTTTCCTCCTTCCCTTTTCATATCTCACATAGAATGCTACCAATAAACCTTTTGCATTTTGAACTCCACCTCAATGTCTACCTCCAAATAACACAGCTACTATTAAGAACCTACAATGTGAAGGAGGACATCACAGTGTTTAGAGAAGTTATACAACCTTTCCTAACTATTCTCCTAACTGTAAAATAGGGTTGTTGCAGGAATTAAATGAAATAATTTGGAAACAGCAATTTGTACAGTTCCTGGTATATAGCTAAGTACTTAATAACTAGTATGTAACATGAAAAATATTATGCCAGACTCAGAGGAATCATCTATTTATTGTTTATAATCCTTGTTATAATCAGCAAGTACAATGCTCATAGTACATAAGAGAAATCTACAGCTCAGTGAAGTTAAAATAACTTCCTCAAAATTACTTAATTTACATACCCAGAATGTGTAACCTGGGATTCAAACCAGTAAGCTGTGTAGAAGAGCATGATGTCCATGTATGCTGGCAAAGAATCCACTGCTGTTACCTAGAACATAAAGGAGTTCCATAGTCTGTTTGGCATGGTATATATGACTTATTATCAACACAAACTATTTTGGGGATTCTTTTATACATTTAAGCCTATTCTGTTAATTTCACCAAATATACGGCATTAAAATCTATCAATGGATGCTTAAGACTAAGCATTTGTCTAAAAGCTTAGAGAGAATGACTTAGTCACTTGTAGCTAAAGTGAGGTTACCAAACCACCAGAGATTATTCAGAAATGAAAATCACATCTGTAACATAATGATGTGTAGTTCTAACACTTGCATAATGTAATATTCAGTACATTTTCAAATGAATTTTCCATAATGTAATTTATTTATTGTGAATAAATAACTTTTAGAACATTTTTCAAGTAAAGAATTTAGTTATGTTCCTATTGCAGAACGTAGAGTCTAGATAGTCTTCAGTGGCCATCAGGTCATAAGAATAGTACGTAGGGACCTCTGGACATTTGGTACCCAAAAAAAGATATTTATGAAAGTACATTTTGCCCAAGGACTTACACTGACACAGATGTATGTGTGTATCAGAACAAAAGATATACTTTAGGGAAATTAAATGAAAATTGTTTGAAAATGTAGACTCAAGTATAATTACAAATCTCAAAAAGAAACAGTTCTGATTTATTGCCCATGTGAGAGAAATTCTGAGTGTACTCTTTCCGGATGTACTTTCCTCTTCACTGTTACAACTACTGGCACACAGGGGTAATTATCAATTTGTGATTTCTGTGAAAGGACCAAAATGATCTCACTGGAAATGTTTCCCAGAGACTTTCCTTTGCTTTCTAAAATAATATAACTGGGTATAAAATTAATGGCCGACACATTTTAAAACATACATTGCAAACAACAACAAAGTTGGAAAAACTCAAAGCACCTAAATGCTACAGTTGTGCCAATAAAGGGGGAATAGCGTCTTGTGTTTTGAGAACATATTAATTACACAATCTTCTAAAATGTAACAAAAGCAAAATTTAGTAGATGCCTAAAAAATTACATGTTAATCTGGCTTTTTGGTAAATAAAATGTCAAGGAAAATTTCCTTCCAAAGAAGATTGGAATGAAGATTAAGTAATATTTTCCTTTATAAATAAAAAGGGCTACGGTTATGACCCACTAATTAGAAACAATAACATCATTTAAAGCTATGGTAAATTTTCTTTTAGAGTTGTAGTGAGATGAATTTACTTTGATGGATAATTGTCATAGTAAATAGGAGTTATAAACTCTGCTATGTAGAGGGACGCTTTAATTCACTATGATTAAGACAGAACAAAGCAGATAGCAGATCCAAATAAAATATTTGATGAAGATGCTGAATATTGCAAAATCAATTAAAAAGATATTATGCTTTAGCCTGTTGAATAATGTACATTTTATAAATGCCATAAAGTTCGTTAAATCTAAGAAGTTGCTTTAGTTTTTTTATACTGTCTAAAGATATTAATTGAATTAAGTGAACCATAAAAGACATTACTCAAAAGTGCTCTGTAGGCCAATCTAGCTTGATAAATAATTAAACTTTATCCTGCCTCAAAGAAAATGTGAGCTTATTCAAAGTTGTTCCTGTCTGACTTTACTTCATTCTGTTTTACTAATCTAACTGTTCAAACATAATCTTGTAGAAAAAAAAAACCCAATCACAATTTAGCTTGACATAAAGTCATGTCACAGACCACATTCATGTGCCTTTTTCTTTGTGGTTGAGATCATTAAATGAAATGTTTCCCATGGTGTCTGACACATTTTATTCATAATGTGGGTACTAATATAACCTAATATTTGTTTGCTTGAACATTTCCTTGCTATTCGTCACCAATATTGGGCAGTGTGCAATCAGAAAAACTGGGTTAAATATTTCAAACATATGTGAATTGAGAACTGTTTTTCAAATGAGCAAGAAAGTGAAAAGCAAAACTTTGAAAAGCCCTTTTAAAGGTGGAGTTACAGAAAGTAAGATTGATGTTCCTTTTCTGTGTTAGTCAATCTACAGAAGACTTTTCTTTTTCATTTAGTTATAATTATACAATGTTAAAAAAGAATTTATAATTTTTGTCACTGACACACCAGTTTTTTCTTGAGTATACCTGAGGAAGGCAAACTTTATTAGATATTTGAAATGTTATAATCTATAAAAAATCACTTTCTCCACTTCAAAGAGTACTACTAGTGACAAAGTTTCCCTTAATTACGTTTTTTCTCACAAATATTTAATCTTTCATCTATGATCCAAACAACTTATTTCTATGTGTATATGAATCACCTATCTTAGTTACTTACTAGTGCCTAGAATTTGGGGAAATTATTTCACTTTTGTGTATTCTACTTGAAATTTGCTAAGACAGACCTTAAATGTGCTTACTACCCCTCCCCCAAATAGTAACCATGCGAGGGAATGGACATGTTAATTAGCTTGAATTTGGTAATTATTTCACGATGTGTATTTATATCAAATCATCTCTTTGAATACCTTAAATATAAGGTTATGAATATATAATTTCTACTTATCAATTACAACTCAATAAGTTGGGAAAAAGCAATTAAACAACCTTTCAGTCTCTTGGCTTGTGGGACAGGACTCTCTACCTCTTTTCTTGAGGGGCTCAGGCTGGATTCGAACCCACTAGCTCCAGTGTACGTTGCCGGCGCCTTAGCCCGTTGAGCCACAGGTGCCAAGTCTCTTTTCTCGAATCTTGATGGCTTCTTCTTCACTGACCCTTAACTATGGTTGCATTGCAGAGATTTTTTAGCCTTCTTCCTTCACTTCACTTATCCACCTCTACAACCTCCTGATCTCGTTGCTTCAAAAACTAAATATATGCTCACAACCTTCAAACTTTCTGCTTGCAGTCCACACATCTCTCCTCAGCTCTAAGAGACTAGGTCCGAAAGTTTCTGAAAGCAATCAGTCTGGTGGGACAGGGTGGGGAAGGAGGTACCCCACCCACTAAAAGGAGTAAATAGGAGTGCTGTCAAAGTCTAATTCGTACACCGCACCTTCATTCATCAGTTACGAGCACCGACACATTGATCATAAGGGGTTTCAAATTAGTGACAGGCAGAAAGAGACAAAGTAGTTAAATTACAGGCACGGTAGTTAACTAAGGGTTAACCAGGTTGGTACCAGAGCATTCATGTGAATATTAACAAGTCCTCAGCCACAGAGTCCACTTAGTCCACTTGGTTCCTCCAAGAAACTTAATAAAAATGTTGCAGTTTATCGGTTTCGTCAAACATTAAAAAGTAAATGGAAAGCAACTCCCTTTAGGGAAGGAGAAATGTTGGGGACAGACAAGGGATCTGCGTAGAACACTGCGTTATGGCAGGCCACGAACAGAACAGGGTGTGTGTAAGAACCAATACATCTATGGAGAGAAAATTGAAAAATAGGAACCGGTGAACATTAAAAACTCAGCAACGGTTTAAAATCCACGGTATGAAAGACACCTCACCCCAAGGCAGGTCCGCCGCGCGCCGGCCGCCGGCATTTCCTCAGCTTCCAAGAGCTCAGCGCACACCCGGGATAGCTCCGCCCCCTTCCCCGAAAGCCCCTCAGCAGAGCCGCTTGCACGTGCGTGGCTGACTCCGCCCCCTCTGCTCTTTTGGCCAATGAAAAAGAGTTTCGTAATTCGCCACCGCCCGGTCGCGAGTCACGTGACCACATTTCCCCGCCCTCTCTCCCTGCCGCCTCTGGGTTTTGGGAAGATGGCGAAGGTCTCAGAACTGTACGATGTCACTTGGGAAGGTAACTTCGGATAGGGTGGGCGCGGGAAGTCCAAAAACCCTGGAAAGCGGTTCAGGTATAACCGCTACTTTCAGAGAGCTGAATTCTCTGGTTGCTGTTCCGCACTGGAGCTCTCTCTAACGGGCCAAATTCAGGTGGAGGTGGGGACAGACCCCTTCCTTGGCCGGGCCACGAATTCTGCGGCTTTCCCACTGTCTGCTCCTCGATTAGACTGACGGACTTATCTCCACGCTTACCAGCCGCCCAGGGAAGCTTCCTTTTATGAGGCGAGAGGGACCTGGGGTTGGGACTGTCATAGTCTTCCTGTGGTTTCTGGGCGGCGCAGAGGAGGCAGGATAGGTTGTTGCTGAAGCTTCTTTGGAACCAAGAAATACAGGGCCCGTAAGGCCTTATACTAAGTGTTGTATAAGGGGTACAGCACTGTGCTGAAAAGTTGTATAGAAGAGTCAAATCTAATTCTCTTACATTGTCACTGTATATTTTCTTTCCCATCAAAACAGTTTACATTTCTCCCTTTTTTGACTTTTCTTTGACCCACTCCTTCTCAAAGCATATTTAAACATACAATACAACGTCCTTGTTTTTTAGAGATAGGGCCTCCCCTCTGTCGTCCTGGTTGGATCCAAATCGCTGCAACTTCAATCTTCTGTGCCCAAGCGATCCTCCGGCCTCAGCCTCCCAAGAAGCAGGGACTACAGGTCTGCACCACAACTGGATATTTAAAAAAAATTTTTCTTTTTTTTTGTAGACAAGTCTGGATGTGTTGCCTAGGTCGATCTCAAATTCCTTGCCTTAACCGACCCACTTGGCTTTGTTTTCCTAAGGTGTTGAGACCGTGCCAGGCCCATAACTTCCTTCTTACTCCCTACCAGTAATTCCTTTTCTGAAGGGGAAAGTAAATGGTTAACTCAGGAGCATGTGCTCATGTGTGATGGGCTTCTTTCCCCATCCTTTGTTGATGTAGAGTGGAATGTGTTCTTTAAATTTGGAAGCAGCTATACCTTGGACCAGTTATGTAAAAGAGCTTTTTTTCCCTTCTCAAAAACTTTAGTGGGAGGCATGCTTAAAAGAAGAAATTTAGATTCTTTAAGGCATGTAATTTGTGTATTTGAAGTTCATATCCCAGCATTTAGTATAGTGCAGTAGACTGTAATAGCTAATTTGTTAAATGAGTGCCTTTGTGGGATGTTTAAATAATGACCTGATAAAATGTGGACCAAAGTTTATGTTTGATCATGCATACATTTCTCTTTATAAAGTTGCAGACATGTAAGGGGAAAAACAAAATTCCTTTATACTTGAATTGAGTTCAATGATTTATTGGCTTTTTTTGGCCTTTAGTACACTGTGAACTTTAGTATTTCTACCTGTTTTGAGGGAATCCATTGTACTAAAGAAAAGTGTTAAGTGCTTATTGCAAAATCTTGCATATTTCAAGTTAAATTACACAGTCCCTACTTTGGAGGAGTTCATAGTTTAATGGTGAAGACAAGCCAATAAACATAATAGTTTTAAAAGGTTTGTGTTAGGGTCTATTCCTTAATCTGGTTATTAGTTATATGGCTGTTATTTTTAATGCCTTTTTAAAAAGTGCTATTATGAAGGTATTTTATTTATTTATTTATTTATTTTGAGACAGAGTCTCACTGTGTTGCGCTTAGTAGGGTGCTGTGCCATCACAGCTCTCAGCAACCTCAAACTCTTGGGCTTCAGTGATTCTTTTGCCTCAGCCTCCCAAGTAAGTAGGACTACAGATGCGTACCACAGTGCCCAGCTTTTTTTTTGTTGTTGCAGTTGTTAATGTTATTTAGTAGGCCCAGGCCGGGTTCGAACCAGCCTGCCTAGGTGTATGTGGCTGGCACCCTAACCACTGAGCTATGGCGCTGAGCCTATAAATGTATTTTCACTATAACTTTCTTACATGATAGCAGCATGTACAGCAGCTATAGTATAGCTGTGGCTCTAATCTTTGGGGTATTCTGAAGAGGAGTGATGTAAGTAGATTTGGAATAATAAATAATAATTCCTCCACAAGTTTGTTGAGGAACAAAAGAGAAAAGATGTTAAAGTAATTTGGAAAAGTACTATGTAAAAGAATGTGTTATTTTTAGTTACTAATATGGTTATGTCCCTCCCCTGTATGTTTTGATTCTTGCTGGTGTCTCCAGCTTTATCTTGAGCCATTCTAATCCTCAACTTTATGAACTGACTATCTTGCCTTTTTTTTTTTTTTCTTTTTTTGTAGAGACAGAGTCTCACTTTATCGCCCTCGGTGGGGTCACATAGCTCACAGCAACCTCCAACTCCTGGTCTTAGGTGATTCTCTTGTCTCAGCCTCCCCAGTACCTGGTACTACAGGCACCCGCCACAACGGCCCGGCTATTTTTCTGTTTACAGTTCAGCTGAGGCCAGGTTTGAACCCGCCACCTTCAGCATATGGGGCCAGCGCCCTACTCGATGAGCCACAGGTGCCACCCTGACTGTCTTGCCTTTGTTAAATTCCCTAAATTCTGTGGGCATTCTTAACACCCAGTGTTGGGTGTTTGTTGTTATTAGGAGTGGATCCCAACTATGTACAAAATAAAGACCAAGCTCCTCAGTCTAACCTTCAGCTCAAGAAGTGAGGATTAGAATGGCTCAAGATAAAGCTGGAGACACCAGCAAGAGTCAAAACATACAGGGTAGGACCCAACATTGAGTGTCAACTTATATGCTAAATAACATGTCTGTTAAACACATATTTGGATACTTTGCACAAGGTACTTACTGTTCCAGTTCTTGAAGATACAGTTCTGAGCAAGACAAGCAAAGTCCCAGATTTCATGGAATATACACTGAGATTTCTCTTCCAAAGATCTGTATTTCCAGTAATCTATAGGGCACACATACTGGATGTTCCACAGTTTATAAAATTCAAAACTAACTCATCATCTGCCTTTTGCTTCAAATACCACCATTGTCACCATTTTTTTCTGAGTTTTCCCTAGAAAAGCAGATGGCACCATGTATCTGCCCTCATTCATAAGACAATTCCTGCTCATCCTTTAAGATGTAGGTCTTTGAGACTTGGAAAGTACAGATACATTGGGAAATATATATATTACCTAATATATGATACCTAATATATTACCTAATATTAGGTAATAATCAGGTTTCAATGAAGTATATATTTTGTAAGGGTCATTTTTGAAAGATGAGAGCCAGAAAGATAGATTATTGCCTTGAAGGCTAGACTGAGGAGCTTGGTCTTTATTTTGTATATAGTTGGGATCCACTCCTAACAACAACCACAACAAAAAAAGAAATCATTAGCTCCTTTCATTAAACTTAAACTTTGTAACTGTATTTGTTGATACCGGAAAGGACTTTTCTTTGATAGGAATCCCCTGATTGAAATGCCTTGTCATATTAAATAAACCATTTCTTTAACAAGGAGCAGGGCTCTACTTCGTGTTAAAAGATCCTACTATAGCAGCTTTGGTGCATGAGTTTTAAATTTTTTTATTATTTTCTTTGCATTTTTAATTAAGTCCCCATAATTAATATGACAGCAGTTTTTCAGAGCTAATTGGTTTTATGGAATCTTCTATGTATCCAATGTTGTTTCATAGAACTAAGTGTATCTTTTTGCACTCAAGTTTTCTTTGGCTTATTATGTTTAATTATACTATATAATTACATTACGTTTAACTGGCATGAACTCGTTTGGATCCAAGCAGTTGAATTTTTAAAATGTAATAACTGATGGAAACAATTAACCAAGAGCTAGCTGATGACAATTATTAGGCAAGAGCTTCTAAAGTGTTGTGGGTATCATTAGTATGTGTTGCAGAAAAGAAATTCTTTGAGTTGATTATAAGTGTAGAGTGGTTAAGACAATTTTTACTGAACTTTACTAATCTCACTCATCATATTTAAATTACTTTTTTGCATTCATTACGCATGTAGGTCTTTTCAGTTCTTCCATTGACCAGCTTGGTAAATGCTTGTTTGCTTAATGAGTGAATGTTAGGGCTCGAAATTTGTTTTTCAGTTTTGTTCAGTGATGTCTGTAGTAATGGCAATAATGCTTAAAATAGCCTACTAAAAACATTTAGTATATATCATCTCATTTTGTCTTCACATGTATCCTATGACATAGACCTTGTTTCACTTTTATAGGTGAGGTAGCAAACTAGAGAGGTGAAGTGACTTTCCCAGTGTCCCATTGAAAGTGCTGAGATTGGAGCTGCACTTCCGCTGCTGTCCTCCACTCAGTAATTAGCTAGTTCATCTACTTATGCTGCCATGCTGTTATTCTTGGCACATGCCAAGTTAGTTTTTGTCTTAAGAAGGTAGATTCTCTGTTATGGTTGATTCCTTATTCTTCCGTCAGCTTAAAAACTATCATCTTAGGGAAGCTTTCTGTCTACCCTTTTACAATGGCTCCTCCTCCCAGTGTCTTGATTTTCCCCTATGGTCCTTTAATTTTTTTTTTTTAATAAGGATTATTACTATCTGAAGTTATGTAGTTTGTTGCCTTTTTACACTGCTGGAATGTAAGCATTATGACAACAGAGACTTTATCTTATTCCTTTCTTTATCTTCAATGTCCAGATCAATCCTGGCATATAGAAGGCATTCGGTAAATATTAGTTGAATGAGGAATAACTCCAAAGAATAATTTCAATTATTGCACTATACTGCCCAAAAGGTAGTAGGCATCATTGGATATCTTTAAAATTTAAGTTGTATAATGAAGTAGATCTTTTAAAAAAAAATCTCTGGTAATGATTTGCAGATTGAATATGGGTAGAGAGTCCACTTTGAAAGCCATTCTAGCCATTTTAGCATAAGGTGATTAGAGCCTGAGCTTGGATAATAGTGTAGAAATAGTGGAAGGTATAAATTTTAGAAATAATTCAAAAGAGCACATAGGAATTAGGTACCAATGGAGTAGTCAGAAACAACAGTCACACTGTCTATAGAAATGTTTTTGGTCAATGATTGAGTATATGACAGTGGCCCCACAAGATTAAACTACCTTATCTTTTCTATACCTTTTCTATGTTTAGATATGTGTAGAAATGGAAATTCCATTGTGTTACAGTTGCCTATAGTATTTAGTGCATACTGTCCAGCTTTGTAACCTGGAGCAATAGGTTGTATCATACAGCATTGGTATGTAGTAGGCTGTAGATTAGTGTGAGTACATCCTATGATGTCTACATGTCACCTCAGAGTGCATTTCTCAGAAGATATCCCCATTGTTAATCAACACTATATAATTTTTTGCATTTTGGGAGGAAAATAATCCTTAAATAATCTCTAACTTTTATCAAACTCTGAAAGTACCCTCTGGCTCTCCAAAAGTTAACTTCCATAGTTACTTAAAGGGATAGAGGACTTTTTGACCCATACTATTCATTATCTTTGAAGATAGTTGCAGTGTTGGAGGTTACAGTGTCATTTTATTCTTCTAAAAGATTTGTTATTCTTGTTCAATTGATTTTCTACCTTTTCAACTTTGAGATATCATAGAGTTCTACATTAGTGTGAGTTTATTTTCTTTACCTAGAAAGTTGATTTTGTTTTGTCAGAGTTTTGACATCTGTCAATTATGTGTGTTTATATATGTAAATAATATCCTTATTTTTTTTTTCAGAAATGCGAGATAAAATGAGAAAATGGAGAGAAGAAAACTCACGAAATAGTGAGCAAATTGTAGAAGTTGGAGAAGAATTAATTAATGAGTATGCTTCTAAACTTGGAGATGATAGTAAGTTTAATTAATTTATCACATTTAGGCTCAGCACATGTCTCATTTATGGTTCTTTAGTTTTTTAAAAAACTGTCTTCAGTTATTTATTTTTTTTCTGCTGATCATACGTATCTATTCTGTGACTTTTTGTCCCAAGAAGTTTAATGGTACTTTAAGGATTTCTAATTACTTGGTAGTAATAAAACTATCAGGTAGGCTATTTGTTTTAAGGTCACAGAGCTGGCCAGTTTTAAGCTCACAATGTCTGGCCAAAATGTATTTCATGAAGATATTCTGGTCTGGCCAAAATATATCATAAAAAATCTTTTAGAACAGTAAAAGTATTAAGTAATTGGAGATTTTTACCTTATAAGACATTTAAATATTTAACATTATTGAAAACGTGTTAGGTTGGTTCCTTTTCTTAAATTCCAGAAATAATAGAATAAAATCAATTTTTATTTATAAGTAATGTTCTTTGAAATGTCATAAGCTAGAAGAGTTCATTAATCTAATTTCTGTTTGGGGGATTTTTATATTAAATTTAGTTTCCCCCCCACCCTATTTGTGTGCTTAGTTTGGATCATCTATGAACAGGTGATGATTGCAGCACTAGACTATGGTCGGGATGACTTGGCATTGGTAAGTGTTTAATTATATATTGTCTTATATTTGCTTTATGAATTACGTGCAGTAGTTCAAACTTAATGTTTGTCTTATATTGGTTGCTTTTTTTTTGAGACAGAGCCTCAAGCTGTCACCCTAGGTAGAGTGCTGTGGCATCATAGCTCACAGCAACCTCCAATTCCTGGGCTCAAGCGAGTCTCTTGCCTCAGCCTCCCAAGTAGCTGGGACTACAGGCGCCCGCCACTACACCTGGCCATTTTTTGGTTGCAGCTATCATTGTTGTTTGGCGGGCCCAGGCTGGATTGGAACCCGCCAGCTCAGGTGTACGTGGCTGGCGCCTAAACCCGCTGAGCCACAGGCACCGATCCTATATTGGTTGCTTTTGATAGCTGGTTTTGAATGTTGTTTTTTAAAGTGAGTGGTACTAACTAGATACTTTTTGGGATATAGTATCTTATTAAATCCTTTTTAATAACCCTGAGAAATATTATTTAGTATCCTAATTTTTTGAGATTAAGTTAGTTGCTGAAGTGTATCTAATTAATAAGTTACTGATGCTGTATTACAGTTTTTAAAATAAAAAACAACTGTTTAAAACTATTTGGGGGGTTGTTGATGACTTTCATAGTATATTGTGTTAAATAATGTTATACGTTAAATTATTAGAAAATTCTGACATGTGTAGGACATAACTTAAAATACTAATACTACCTTTGAAAAAAGACTATAACGATAGCTATATTTTTAGACTCTTATGTGCTAAACACTATGCTAATTGCTTTCCATTGTGCTTTTATTTAGTCTTCACAGTTATTTCATGATTTGATTTGTGTCGAATGTCTTCCTTATATTATTTAATAAATAATGAGACATAGGCTTCTGTTCTGCTGTTGCTGTCATCTTGAATTCTGAAGTACTACTTTATGTTGCCTGCTCATTTAAACCAACAGAAAATACATAAAAGCAAATAATAGACCAGGAGAACATTCATGTCTGAATTAGTATTGTCTTTTTGAAGTCAGTCACCTGGGGTTGGCTATACACATAATTCCAGTGGAGCTGCTAGTGGTAAAAATATTCCACAGAACTTTTGTTAGATTACCTTGAGAACCTATGAGGTCTGCCACAGAGGTGGCAGTTTTATATTTTGAGAGAAATTTTGATTTCTTTTTTGAGGTAGTCAGATGTCATTTCATAAAGTAAGAAGTCAAATTAGAGAATAATAGATAAAACAGTTGATTGAATTAGACAATAACTTTTCTTATGTATCACAGTGGCTTTAATGATTCATATTTGTAATACAGTTGACTTGATTGATTAAGATGATTTTGTATGATGTCAAAGAAATAATTAACATATCTTCATTTTTAATAACTTAAATATTTTACTTAGTATGGCAGATTTTCAGCCCCCAACATTGAAACTATGATTTCAGATCATAATAGAACTTATGAATAGTTTATAGTTTTATCACCAATTAAATGCTTTTCTTTTCGTCACTCTTGCTCAGGTTGCTTGAATAGATCGTGTGTATAACCTTTAGCATTTCTAGCACTTCCAAGACTGTTACAATCCCTCATATGTTACTGAGAATATAAGTACTTAATAAATACCTGATTATTTATTTAGTTGAGTTGATTAATGCATTATGGATAGCTCTCCAAAGAAATTAGGTACTGCTTTATGGAGTTGGTGTCTGTATTTTCTGATCTATAAGTCTAAGTCAGGATATGTAGATTAAAAGAGTATATGATATCAATAGGAAAAAATTTAAACTGTTAATATTTGCAAGGGTATCTGGATGACTGCCAAAAATCTTAGTTCTTGCAGGAGAATGCTTGTGTTCTAATTAGGAAGAAAAAGCCTAAAAACTGCTGTTGGCATTTCATTAGGAGTCTGATGCATTAGGGAAGCAAATTTTAAGGAGAAGCAAATATGATAATAGTATTTGAAAAGTTACTAGTGGATCTCATCATGATGGGCATATTTTCCTGGCTAAAAGTATGGTCAGTTTTTGAGAACTAGTGGTTGCCTTCATTGTAATTTTGTATTTCTTTCACCACATTATTCATTACAGATTAATTTCACTTCATGTTATTAAATGACAGTAATGAAATTATTCAAGAAGGTACAATGATTCATTTTTTTTTTTATGTCATTCTTTATAGTCCATTTAGTATAGTATATAATTACTACTTTTCTTTTTTTTTTTTGGCCGGGGCTGGGTTTAAACCAGCCACCTCTGGCATATGGGGCCAGCACCCTACTCCTTTGAGCCACATGCACCAGTAACTACTTTTCAAGTCTTCTTTATCAATTGTTTTTTCAGTTTTGTCTTCAAGAGCTAAGAAGACAGTTCCCTGGCAGTCACAGAGTCAAGAGATTAACAGGCATGAGATTTGAAGCAATGGAAAGGTAAACAAATCTTGTGAACAGTGTGATGTTATTTAAAAATGACAAACATCTATCCTGAGCAAGACCGAGATTCCATCTCCAAAAACAGATGGGCATTGTGGTGAGCACCTGTAGTTCCAGCTACTTGGGAGACTGAGGTAAAAGGATTGCTTGAGCCCAAGAGTTTGAGATTTTGTTAGCTGTGATGCCAGGGTACCCTACCCAGGGTGACAGAGTGGGATTCTGTCTCAAAAAAATAATAATAATAAATAAAAAATAAAAAAATGAACATGACAAACATGAAGCCTGTTAATCTTGGTAGTGTTAATCATTTTTGATTCCAAGCATTCCAGTGCATGTGAAACAGTATATCACTATGTTTTTAATTTGTATTTCTTAATGACTAGTGAGGGTAAAAACTTTTTCATGGCTGATAGAAGACTTGTATAACTTCTTTTTGTAGCATCTTCTTTATCTTTGCCCATTATTTTTAAAATTGGATTGTTTTTATATTTTATTGTTTTAATTTACAGGAATTCCTTGTATTTATATTGTGGGTAAAAAGAGCTTTGTCAGATATATGTGCTGAGGATATTTTCCCCTATCCCTACCTTGAGTATTTTTTAAATTGTGCCTTTGGAAGCATGGAAGTTGTTAATTTTGGAGAAGTTGAGTTTTATCAATTTTTCCTTTATGGTTAATGATTTTTTTTCTAAGACTTCTTTACCTACTCCAACATTTCCTTGATAATTCATATTTTTTTTCTAGAAGCTAGGACCATTTTAAGATAATTGTTTTTCTTTTTGATTTATTAGAGTATTTTCAGACCATTTTTTCCATTTTTCATCTGCTTTTAAAATTTACTTTCGATACTTCTGCGTGGTTGATTGTGCTTTCCACTCCACTCTGTCCTTACTGATTATCTGTCTAATGTGTCAGTCAGTTATTGATAAAGGAATATGGATTCATCTATTCTTATAGTTCTATTAGCTTTTACCTTGTATATTTTGATCTTATTGTCAATCACATAAGTAGTAAGAACTGCAATGTTTTTTTGAGGTTGACCCCTTTATATTATGTAATTCTCTTCTTTATCTCTGGTAATTTTCCTTGCTTTGAAGTCTGCTCTGTCTGAAATTAATAAAGCTTACTCAGTATTTTTTTTTTTTTTTTTGAGACAGAACCTCAAACTGTCACCCTAGATAGAGTGCTGTGGCATCACAGCTCACAGCAACCTCCAATTCCTGGGCTCAAGGGAGTCTCCTGCCTCCGCCTCCCTGGTAGCTGGGAACACAGGCGCCTGCCACAACACCCGGCCATTTTTTTGATTGCAGCCATCATTGTTGTTTGGCAGGCCCGGGCTGGATTCGAATCCGCCAACTCAGGTGTACGTGGCTGGCGCCTCAGCCCGTTGAGCCACAGGCGCCGAGCCAACTGCTCAGTATTTTTGATTGGCATTATGGTGTATCTTTCTCCATCCTTTTACTTTTAATCTATTGTGTCTTTATATTTAGAGTGAGTTTTGTGTACACTTTTAGTTGGGTCATCACTTTCATTCCGCTTTGATAGTCTGTCTTTTAATTGCTGTGTTTAGACCATTCACATTTAAAGTGATTATTGATGTAGTTGGTTTAATTATGTATCTACCATATTCATAACTATTTTTTCTTGATTACTTTTATTCTTTCTTATTTCTTTCTATCCTTTCATTGTTTCTCTTTCCTTCCCTACTTTATTTATTTTTTACATATACATGTATTTTTTTCGGTTTCCACATTTTGCCTTCACAAAATCAAAAGGCTTAAAATTTAGTAACAATAACAATGTTTAAGATAAGGACTAGTAACAAAAACCTTTTAAAGAATGAACAAAGATAAATACATTCAGAAAAGAAATCAGACAATTGCTGCAACAAAATATTGAACAATAATAATACAAAAAAAGTAACATTCACATTGTCAAAGAAGAGTATGTTTATTATAGAATGCTTTGACTCTGAGGTTCAGTAGGGAGCCATCAGTTAACTTATTTTTTTTTCCAAAGTCTCAAAAAATAAACAAGTAATATTTATAAATAAAAATGAAAGATAATTTCAAAAAAAAGGTCATGCCAAACCTTATAGACAACAAAAAGAAGAAATATTTCAAAATCATTCTTCATCTGGATACACCTGATATTAAAATTGGAAAAAATATATTATTATAAACAGAAATTACAAACATATTTCACTTATAAATGAGGATGCAATATCCTAAACAACATTAACAAGTTGAATTAAAAATTAATGTTTAAGTAATATACTTTGGTCAAAGTTAAATCCAATTTATGTCAGACTTAGTCACTATTTTCATTTCTTTTTTTTTTCCTTTTCCTTTCCCTCACCTCCTCCCTCCTCTGTCTGCTCTCCCCTTCCCCCATACCCCACCGTGTCATTAATTGTCATTAATTGTCCTCGAATCAGAGTTGAATACATAGGATTCATACTTCTCCATTCCTGTGATGCTTCACTAAAAATAATGTGTTCCTTCTCCATCTAGGTTAATACGAATGCTGCAAAAATCTCCTTTTTTTTTTTAAAGGCCAAATAGTATTCTGTGGTATACATATACCACAGCTTGCCAGTCCATTCCTGAGTTTAAGGGAATTTAGGCTGTTTCCACATTTTAGCGATTGTAAATTGAGCTATGATAAACAGTCTAGTACAAGTGTCTTTGAAATAAAAGTTTTTTTTTTCCTCCTGCATAGATGCCCAGTAATGTGATTGCGGGATCAAATGGGAGGTCTACGTTGAGTTCTTTGAAGGTTTTCCGTACTTCCTTCCAAAAAGGTTGCATTAGTTTGCAGTCCCACTAGCAGTGTAAAAGTGTTCCTTTCTCTCCACATCTGCACCAGCATCTGCAGATTTGAGATTTTTGTGACTTAGGCCAGTCTCGCTGGAGTTGAAGGATAGCGCAGGATGGTTTTAATTTGCATTTCTCTAATAATTAGGGATGATGAGCATTTTTTCATGTGTTTGCTAGCCATTCATCTGTCTTCTTTAGAGAAGGTTCTATTCATCTCTCTTCCTCATTGATGTGTGGGATTGTTGGTTTTTTCTTGTGGATTGATTTAAGTTCTGTATAGATCCTAGTTATTAAGCTTTTGTCTGGTTCAGAATATACTTCCCTCGTTTAATTGAGCATTTTATATGGTTTCATTTTTTTCTTCTCAGTTATACTAATATAGTATATTAATTGTACTTCATACTTCCATTTAAATTTTTTTTAGTGGTTGTCCTTATGTTTGCAACCTGCATTTACAACTAGTCCAAGTCCACTTTTATATAACACTACACTGATCAACAGGTGGTACAAATACCTTACAAAGTATTTTAAAATCCTCCCTTTTATTCATTTTGCTTAGCCATAAACTGTAATCACCGAATATTTTGTTATTACTGTTTTGAACAAACTGTCAATTAAGAATAAGAAAAATAAAAGATTCTTTTCAGTTACTCATTTCTACTACTGTTCCTTTCTTCACCTAGGTCAAAGTTTCTGACCAATGTGATTTTCTTTTTCTCTGAAGAGCAGCTTTTAACTTTATGTGCAGGGCAGTCTGCTGTCAGCAAATTATTTTAATTTCTTTTTGGCAGAGAGTTTATATTTCTTCCTCACTTTTGATAGACAGTTTCTCAGGGTACATAGTTCTAGGTTGGTGATTTTAAATACTTCACTTCACTCTTGTATGGTTTCTGGAGAGAAGTCTGATATAGTTGCTACTCCTACACTTCTATAAATGAGATTTTTTTTCTTTGCCTTCCTTCAAGATTTTCTGTCTTTTATTTTCTGGAGAATTTCTTTTTTTGAGATAGAGCCTCAAGCTGTCACCCTGGATAGACTGCTGTGGCATCACAGCTCACAGCAACCTCCAATTCCTGGGCTCAAGCGAGTCTCTTGCCTCACCCTCCCAAGTAGCTGGGACTACAGGCGCCTGCCACAACGCCGGGCCATTTTTTGGTTGCAGCCATCACTGTTGTTTGGTGGGCCCAGGCTGGATTTGAACCCGCCAGCTCAGGTGTATGTGGCTGGCGCCTTAGCCTGTTGAGCCACAGGTGCCAAGCCATTTTCTGGAGAATTTCAAAGTGTTATGTATAAGTATAGATTTCTTTCTTTCTTTCTTTTTTTTTTTTTTTCTCGAGACAGAGCCTCAAGCTGTCACCCTGGTTAGAGTGCTATGGCATCATAGCTCACAGCAACCTCCAATTCCTGGACTCAAGCGAGTCTCCTGCCTTTGCCTACCAAGTAGCTAGGACTATAGGCGCCCACCACAATGCCTGGCCATTTTTTGGTTGCAGCTGTCATTGTTGTTTGGCGAGCTTGGGCTGGATTCGAACCCGCTAGCTCAGGTGTACATGGCTGGCGCCTTAGCCCATTGAGCCACAGGCACCGAGCCTATAGATTTCTTTATATGTATTCTGCTTGCTGGTCTTAGAGCTCATTGAATGTGTGATTTTGTGTAATAAATTAGACAAATTCTCAACCATTATTATTTCAAGTATATCTTTGTTCCTTTTTCTTTTCCCTCTGAGATTCCCATTACACATGTGCTACATCTCTTGTAATTGTCTTAGATACTTAGTTACGTTATTTTATTGTCTTTTCTCTTTGCATTTCAGTTTTGTTAAGTTTTTCTTGATACTTCTTCAAGCTCATGCTTCTTTTTTGGGTCACATCTAGTTTATGGATAAGCCCATCTTCAAGGCAATCTTCATCTCTGTTGTGCTGTTTTTGATTTCTAACCTTTCCTTTTGATTCTTTTTTTTGTATTTTCCATTTCTGTTTACATTCCTTTCCCCTTTTTTAGTTTTGAATCTTATTCACTTTTTCCATTAGAGCTTTAAACATATAAATAGTTTTTTAAATTCCCAGTCTGCTATCTCTTGTATCTGAGTCTGGTTTTGATGCTCGTCCTGTCTTCAACCTATGTAACTACTTTTTACCTCTGTATTTTGGCCAAATTGAATCAGCATATTTTTGGAATAAGTTTTTCTGTAAGTACTTTATACATAATTTGTTTTTCATAAAAAAGTAAACTTTTTCTGTTAAAGGAAGATGAGAAAACTTGGATAGCAATTATAAATGCATATAAAGCCATGCCATTTTAATCTATAATCTTTGTTTTGACTGTCACTATATTTTAAGGTAATAATTCCTGATTTTTCTTTTTCTTGGTAAATAGATATGATGATGCTATACAGCTGTATGATCGAATTTTACAAGAAGATCCAACTAACACTGTAAGTTTGCAGATTGTCTTGAACATAATTTGGAGTTTAGTTTAAAAGATGAAATTAGGAAAGATACATAAGGAACCAGGGTTTTTTTGTTTGTTTGTTTGTTTTTTTAATCTTAGATAGTTCATGCTGGGGTCACATTTCATTTTAAATAGATTTTTTTACTCTCCAATAAAATTTGACTTTTAGAAGATACCTTACTAGAAAATAAGCTAATTAAAATTAGCAAAGGTAGACTATGTACTTACATGAAAGCCCAGCAAAGCCCAATGTTTGATAATATTTTAAAGTTCATGACATGCTAACTTGTCTAGTTTGTGTAGTTAATTTTTTGTTGTCTTTTTTTTTTTTTTTTTTTTTTTTTTTAGAAAGAGCCTAAAGCTTGACCCCTAGGTAGAGTGCCATGGCCTCCCAGCACACAGCAACCTCCAATTCCTGGGCTCAAGCGAATCTCTTTCCTCCGCCTCCCAAGTAACTGGGACTACAGGCACCTGCCACAATGCCCGGCCACATTTTGGGTGCAGCCATCATTGTTGTTTGGCGGGCCTGGGCTGGATTCGATGGATTCGAACCCGCCAGCTCAAGTGTACGTGGCTGGCGCCTTAGCCCGTTGAGCCATAGGCGCCGAGTCAATTTTTTGTTGTCTTACTGAAAAAATGAAAAAGCCATCTCAACAAAAGTAGGAATTAATAAAAAAGAGGAATTTATGAAGTATTTTATTTTTGTTTTTATCTGTTTGAAACATGAATAAGCAAATAGGTGTTTTTGTGTACAGAGACATTTAATTTACTCTAATTTTGAACAACTATTTATTGGACAGCATATTCTAAAGCTATCTATATAGTAGTATTTTTTATTTTTAAATGTTGAAAATTTTAGTTTAATATACAAGGTTGACGTAAAGTTCATGTGCATTTAAAAAAAAACAATTTAACATAGTAAATTGTACACGGACTTTATGTCCATATTGTATGGGCATAATAGCTTCCTCTGACTCCCTTTTACTAAATCAAGTATTACAGAGAGTTTAATAATATAGCAATCATTTTTAAATTTTATATCATTTCTACCAGGTATTCGTATGCCTGCTAAAAGAAAATAAATATTGTTAAAATTTTTAACCAGAAATCAGATTGAGTTTTTTTTCTTATATAGAAGGAGAAATTATTATAGTAACAATATAAAATGAAGGTTTTCTCTTATTTGGCAAGTATGTAAATAGACATTTAAAAAATAATGTATGATTCTGGATTTTAAGATATAACATGCTTGATAATTGAGCAACAGTAAATAGATTGTAAATAGATTGTATTGCATTGTAAATAAATTATTGTAGCATGGGAAATTATTTAATAGTAAAGTATATAGTTCAGATGCCACATTTATTCTAAACATTGACCATAAATTGTCATTTTTGTTTATTTCTTTTGATTTTTTTAAAGTAATACTTATGTGGTACAGTAGTTGGTATGTTGCTTAAATGACAGATTCTTTCTTTTAGTAGTATCCTATTCCAGGGATTTCTTTTTTTCTGGAAATTTTCTGGGGATTTTTTTGGGGACAAGGAAGGAGGATTCTCAGAATATAAAGCATTCAGGGAAAAGTTTTGACTGCTGCAGACCTATAATAAAAAGCAAGAATAAGAAATAGTTTATATTTCTCTATAATCTACCAATAAAGACAGAGTTAAAATTGGAAAATTTTGGAATAATTTTCTAATCTTAACTATCCGAATAGCTTAACATCAGTCTTAGTATTATAAAATAATTTCTTATAAAAAGCATCATTTTTTTCTTATGATTTTCTCATATACCTACTTCAGTTATAAGACTTCATGGCAATCAGATATATTAGTTTTCTACTTTATCATAAATTAAAAATATGAAATTAAATTTCTGAAGAGTTTCTGAGTTCTATATATTTTTCTTAACACCAGGTTAAAAATCCTTTTTGTTTTGAAATCAGGAGTCAGATATTTTACTTCTGTCTCAGGGTAAGGTAGGGGTATTTTTAATAAATTATTTCACTTTAGGATGTAAGATAATATGTATTTAAATATTATTTTGTCTTTTAGTAATACTTTTCATATTTTATAGTTTTTTTATGACTTTCACGGCATGTTAAAAGAGAAATCCAGATGGTTCCCCCCCCGCCCCACAGAGTATAAGTCAAGTGGTACAGGTTGAGAGCATCCCTAATCTGAAAATCGGAATTCTGAAATGCTCCAAAATCTGAAACTTTTGAGTTTCAATATGACACCACAAATAGAAAATTCCATAGTTGAGCACGTGATGAGTTGTAGTCAAAACTTTGTTTCATGCACAAAATTACTTAAACTATTGTGTAAAATTACTTCTAGGCTATATGCACAAGGTATATAGAAAACAAACAAATTTTAATGTTTAGACTTGGATCCTTTCCCCATGATATCTTTTTTTTAACATATGCAAATTTCCAAAATCTGAACAAAAATCAAAATCTAAACACTTTTGGTCCCAAATGTTTTGTATAAAGGATACTTAGCCTGTTGTAACTAAATCCCTTTGTGGCTAGGTAAACATTGTAGAACAAGGTGACTAACCTCAGCTTTGCTAAATGTGTTACTCTTTCATCAAACTTACCTAACCTAGTCTCTACTCAAAGTTTCTCCTTTCCTTCTATAAACACTTGTTGAGTGCCTCTCTGACCTGCCAAGTGTTGCTGTTACTAAGAATAAAGATACTGTTTCTGTAGAAACCATGAGAAAACAAAGCTGTATAAAACCTAGAACTAATAAAGACTAGTAGAAAACTTGGCTTAAAGGCAGCAGTGAAGTTACTGTGTAGAAGATATCACTGTTTATGTTTTTGCAACTTTAATGTGTTATCTCAAAGGTAGAAAAGTTTAGCTTTATTCGCATCCATGGTTGTAATACTTTTCTACTGTTATATGTTCTAATACATACTTTTCTACTGTTATTCTCTACATTGTTTAAAAGTGACCCTTTTGTCCTGTTCCTTGGTATCTATTAATAGTGTAGAAATGAGGTTCATTCAAGCTGTAAGGGCACTCACATACATTCATTATTTGAGAAAACATGTGTTGAGTGCTTGCATTGTGTTTGATGCTGGGAACAGAGAATGAATTAAATATAGATAGCATCTTACCTTTGCTTTTAGGGAGGCAACATTATGAAACGAACATATTGTGAACTTGGAAGTAGATTTATGAAATTCTGATTCTTGGTGACTTGCTGCATGAGTTTTGAGCCTTGTAGGCTGTGAAGGTGAATGGTGTGAATAAACATGAGCATTATTAAAGTACAATGTCTGCTTAGGAAAGAAAGAATAAGATGATTAGAACAGAAGTTTTCAAATTTTTCTTTTGAAGGAGTGTTGAAATGAGATACCTTCTCCTCATTTATTTTTAAAAGTTGTAAAATACTCTTTTGAAAAAGTGATATATAGTCATGTTAAAAATTACAGATGGTACTAAATAATACATGCTAAAAATAAGTCTGTCCTCCTACTCCTGAGCTCAAGTCCACCTTACCCTAGGTTGCAAACACTGTTAATTTTTTTGTGTGTTTTCAGAGCAGTTTTTTCATGCACAGATAAATAGGCACTTGTGTATGTGTATCCTTTTTGCAGGGAAAATACTTAGAATTGTAAATGTGGCATATTATACTTTTAAAGATCGTGCAATGTTAGTACATCCTTTATCTTATTCTGTTGAGTAGCTGCTTAGCATTGCAATGAGTGGATATATTTGTCTTGATCAAATAGCAGTTTCTGTAAGTTCTCTTGGTGAACCCTTAGGTTGATTCTGATATCTTCCTCTCAGAAACAGGGTTTAGTAGTTGTCACTTGTGGGATGAATCCTTAGAAGTTACGAAATTTCACCCTAAAAAAGCCTTGTTCACTTCTGTGGTCTATCAGAGTGTCCCTTTGCCTGATCTTCCTGTATGGTGTATTATGAGCTTTTTTGTTCTAATCTTTGTAAGTCTAATTGGCTAAAAATGTTATCTTATAATTTGCATTATGAGTAGTATTGAACATTTTTAAATATTCTTAAAGAACTTTTTTTCTTTTTGAATTGTCTCTTTTTAGAGACAGTAAGACCTTTTTTATATGAAATTCCATTTCTGTTCTGGTTGAAGAGAGGACACTTTTCTGGTACTCTGCCTATTTAGTTAACCGTCTCATTCCCCACTGATTTACCTCTGGGGAAAACAGTATTTTAAGCCACTAAGTGGTTCACTGCAGAGCAACCAGAGATGCAGCAGGAGGATCTACATTTATGAATAGTCTGGTACATTATACTTCAAAAATTTAATTTTTATTCTTAGAGAATGGAGAATAAGTCAAATTTTGACTTGGCAAATACCATCAGATATTTTTGGAGATAGCTTCTCAGGGATATGGAATATGATAGGGAGGTGAGAAGAAAAAAGCAATTTGTACGTTGTTCATAGTCCAGAGATTATGGGAATCTAAAACTAGGACAAGTGGAATTTGAGAGGATAGAGAAATGACTAAAAGTATATTTTTTTAATAAAATAATACAAATAAAACTTAGAGTGAATATGTTGTTTGAGAAGAATAGCTCTCAAGTATAAAAATTTTAGTCACTAGGCTTTCAAAAACAAGTATTGGACTAGGCTCACTGTGACCTTATTCTTCTTTAGATTACCCAAGTTTTGGTGGGTTTTGTTTTCCTTGCTTTTAAAATAAAGGTAGACATTTTACCCAAAGCAATCTATAGATTCAAAGCAATCCCCGTTAAAATAAAAAAAAATAAATAAAGGTAAGCTTTTCATCCTTCCAATGTTCCTTGAGGGAAATGTTCTTTACATAGAACAGTGCCTAGCATTTTGTAGACTTTCTATGAATACTTGTTGAATGAATGCCTTTCAGGAAGAAAATATAGTAATTATTATATTTTAATTGGTTATGCATCTTAGAAAGATTAGGTTTTGCCTTGAATTGTAAACTCTTAACTATTGTGATATGTCAAATATTTGAAGTCTTATTTGGAATTAGGTATACTTGCATGTGTGCCAAGAGTAAAGATGTTTTTTAGAGCCCACTTTTCCCACGTTTGTGAGCATAAGCCTTGGAGGCAGGAGAACCAGACACTGCTTTCTGTGTCCTTAAACCTGGAGTGGTGGGGTAGGGGAAGTCTAGATTTTATTTTGCTGTTAGGCCTTAATTTTTTAATTCATCGTATTTTAAACCTTAAATACATAAACACTAATGAAAGCTGATCAGTCAAAAAAAGGTCTGTACTTACTTTCAATGATATCTGACACTACAAATAAACAAAAAAAAGTGTCCGCACAAAATCGGTTGGACACTCCTGCGTATCTTTTTCTATATAGTATCTTTTTCCCAAGTAGCCTATTTTTTTCAGATAACTATTTGTCTTTAGGAAAAATTCTTAGCTAGCACATTGTATATAACATTCTAGAAAACATGTAGCTAATTTGATAAAGAGTTATTCATGGTCCTTTTTTTTTTTTTTTTGAGATAGAGTCTCACTCTGTCACCCTGGGTAGAGTGCTATCATTGCTCACAGCAACCTCAAACTCTTGGGTTTAAGTGATCCTCTTGCCTCAGCCTCCCAAGT
>CAUYON010112542.1:0-15456 GCA_963573935.1 Arctocebus calabarensis
TTTCCCTTTTCTCTGTATTCTTGTGCTATAATTGGGTTTTAGCCTTCATATGAAAGCTATAAATTAGCTTCATATTAGGGCTGAGTACATTGGATACTTTTTAAAGGCTATCTTAATCTACTCCAATTAGTTTTTAATAATCTTGAGTATTGAGAAGAAGTGGTTTGAGTTTCTGTTCTTTTATATCCAAGGAAGCCACTCATATACACAAATATAGTTCCCTCAAGCAATCTCAAGAGTATGGATAATGGCAGTAATTTATCTTGAAAAATGAAGGCAGGAAGGAGAAAAAGGGAAGAGAGAGAAAGGAAAGGGAGGAAAAAAGGAGGCAGGAAGGAGGGCAGGTGGCAGGCAAGGAGGAGGAAGAGAGAGAGACAGAGAGAAATGGAAATTTTTACCTCTGTGAAGAAAGGAAGAAAAAACATTTGCTATTTCATGTCAATGGACACAGTTAAATAAAAAATACAATGAATATTAAATTGGGGGAGAATAAAGCAGCCCAAAACTAGCAATAATCCCTACTAATATATTTGGCCTTCCAAAAATGTTTCTATGCAAGTTTGAGTGACTGTGAGTGTATTTTTTCTGTGGGAGTGTATCTATACTCAGGCATTTGAATGGATTCGTACTCCATAAACTATTTTCAAATCTACTTTTTTATTTAGTAGTATATTATAATATTTTTTCATATAATTATACATTTAAAATGTTATTTTAGTAATTGTGTAATACTTCAATGATTGAAATGCTTGATTAATTTAATCAATCATCTGTTTTGTACCTTTAGCTTATTTCCAATTAACATCTTGTGGCTAAAATTTTGCATATATCCTTATTTCCTTAGGCTATATTATTAGTTATAGAATTTCTGGAACCACGTAGAGGGTATTTTTCACATGTATGTTTTTTACTTTAAAATAATTTTACACTTACAAAAGAGTTTTAAGGGTAGTGCAGAGAGTTTATAATACCCAGGATCCATATTCTCCTAATGTTAGCATCTTATACATGGTACATTTACCTGTATTAAGAAGTTAACATTGGTCAATACTATTAATTGAGCAACTACACTATTGTCTTTTTTCTGTTCTAGAATCCATTTCTTAAAACCATGTTGCATTTAGTTGTCATGTCTTCTTAAATTTTTCAAATTATTTTTCATGATCATGGTACTTTTGAAGAGTCACAGGTGACTACTTTGTAGAATGTCTTAGTTTGAATTTGTCTGGTGTTTCATCATTATCAGACTAGAAATTATGACTGTATGGTTTAAAGGTTTGTGATGTATACATTATAAGTCTTTTTACCCAATGTAAGTGACAGATTAGTTGAAATAAGTTGTTTAAAGAGGAAAATCTTGAAAAATGATACACACCTACCTCATATGTTTTATTTACTTTATGTTCTTTTTTACCTGTCAGCATTTTGCAATTGGGCTAAGGTTCTGGTTTCTTTGTCTTATTTTCTATTATTAGTAAATTCTACTGACTGATGTTCTGAATCATCATCCTTTCATAAATCACAACTATAATGAAGCAAATCGTTTATGCTTCTCATTTCAATTTGTTTAAAATGGAGAGATAAAGCCCTTGAAAAGGAGGCCTTGAAGATTTTTACAACTTTCTTTAAATTGGCCTCATCCAGAACTAATGTGACAGTGATTTTCTTTTTCTTCTTTTTTTGAAATTTATATTCATTGATTCTTTTCAAAGTACTTGGTTTCCATTGGGAAAAAAATCACTTTTTCCCTTCTATATATATTGTTAGTTAAATAACAACTATCATAATAAATACAATGACTGAAATACCTAAGTTTAGGAAGAACATAACTGACTCTTAGTAGATAAACCTCTTTGGGTACTAACCATTGAGAAAGCAGTAGTATTCGTGTGAATTTGAAAGTTGCTTCCTAGCTTCGAGTGTTCAGTATATGGAAGGATCACTCAATGTGCTTTGTAGAGAGCATGGTGATGCTGGTTAATCCAGAAAACTGATTATGAAAAAGTCATTTAAGAGAGCTGATGATGTATTGCCAATTGTCCACCAGTGGAATTGTAACTCATTTATGTTCACAATTATATGATAGGAGAATTTCTGTTCCCTCACCTTTGGTAACACTAGATAACAATTTAACAAATTGTCAAATTTGTAGTATATGAAAGTAGATTATATAGAAATAATCTGTGTCAGTAGAGGACAATTATATCTTGGTGATGACTAACAAGACTGAATTTTTTGCCATTTTCTTATTAATAATCTATTTTTATTTGTTTATGATCTTATTGTATTTCTACACAGTTAGCAACTAAATTCACTTCCTGCCTTTATTTCAAGGTTTTCATACTGTGATCTGCTCCAATTACCTCCAATAACTACTGTTCTATTAATTCTTGTTTTATAAATCTGGGTCCGCACTATGCTGTTTCAAAGCAGTCACTGTCTGGTGATTCGCAGCATGAACGTCATAAGCATCTTCCTTATTTAAAAAGCCAGATACAGAAAGAGAGGGATCATTCACCAATTGAAGAGGGACTCAGCATTGGGATTAGAAACATGTCCAGATAAACCATGCTACTTGACCTTACTTGGCCTGTCATTTCTGTCCCTTGCCTCTCTACGTCCACATCTACCACTCTCCTTTTGCTGGTCGTCCTACTGTTCTTGGAACACACTGAGCACATTCTCACCTTGGGTCTTTCTGCCAGCTGTTCCCTTTGCCAGAAACATTCTTTCCCTAATTATCTGCATGGCTAGCTCCCTTACCTCCTCCAAGTCTTTGTTCAAATATTACCTCTGCACTGAAGTCTACACTGATGAATGACTTTACTTAAAACTTAAAACCACCCCTACCATTTCTGACTCCCCTTATTTGGTCATTTTTTTAGCAGCACTTACAACTTTCCTCATATTTTATCATATGCTTATTTATTACATACATTGTCTGATTTCCTCTACCATTAATACAATGAAAACCCCATACTATATAGGTAGAGAGCTTTGTTTCGTGTTTGATATATTACAGCATCCCAGGAAAGTGTCTGGATCATAGTAAGTAGTTAATACATATTTGTTAAGTGAATGAATCAATTTTAAAAGAAGATTTCAATGCATGAAAAGGAGAGGATTTTTTTGTCAATTTGCTTATTAATCATCTTTTTTTAAATGATCTTATTGTATTTAGTAACCAAATTTACTGACCATCAGTAAAGGGAAATCCCTAGTAGGGCACTTTGTCTATCTAGGCAAATGTAAGTGTTTTGTTTTATTTATTTATTTTTATTTTAATAGTTTAGGGGGCATAAGTTAAATTCTATTACATGTATATATGTTGTATAGTGATGGAGTCTGGACTTTTGGTATACTCATCACCCAAGCAGTACACATTTTACTCCACAGGTGATTTTTCTTTCCTCACCCCTCCCACCTTCTCCTTCTGTGTATCTCCAAGGTCCAGTGCACCATTCTGTATGACCTCGTCTAGCCACCGTTTAGTTCCCACTTATAAGTGAGAATGTGTAGCATTTATTTTTATGTTCCTGAGTTACCTCATTTAAGATAATGGCCTCTAGTTCTACCCAAATTGGTGCAAAAAAAGAACATTTAATTCTTTCTTATTGATGAGTAGTACTCCATGGTGTGAGTGTGTGTGTATCTCACATATTTTCTTTATCCATTCATTGGTTGATGGACACTTAGACCAATTCTTTATCTTGGCAATTGTGAATTGTGCTGTGATAAACATGAGTGTGAATATCTTTGATATAATTATTTCTTTGCTTTTAGGTAGATACCAGTAGTGGAGTTGCAGTACTGAATGATACATATACTTTTAGTTCTTGAGGAATCTCTACATTGATCTCCATAGGAATTGTACTAGTTTACATAGTCACCAACAGTTTGTAAGTGTTCCTCTTTTATTATATCCATACTAAAATCTACGGGGCTTCTTAACTTTTTATCACTGGCTATTCTAATCGGACTAAGATGACATCTCATCATGTTTCAATTTGCATTTACCTAATGATTAGTGACATTGAGCATTTTTTCCCCTATATTATTGGCCATTTATGTAGCTTTGTTTGAAAAATGCCTGTTCATGTCATTTGCCCATTTTTTGCTGATTTATTTGAGTTTACTTATGGATTCTGGAAACTAGTCTTTTGCTGAACACATAATTTGCAAATATTTTCTCCCATTCTGTAGGTTGTCTATTTACTCTGTTGATTATTTCTTTTGCTGTGTGGAAGCTTTTCAGTTTAGTTAAGTCCCATTTGCCTAATTTTGTTTTTGTTGCATTTGTTTTTGACAAATTTGTTTAAACTCTTTGTCTAGGCTAATGTTCAGAAGAGTTGTTCCTAGTCTTTCTTCTATGATATTTATTATTTCAGATCTTATACTGAAGTCTTACTCCATTTTGAATTACCTTTTCTATGTAGTGGGAGATGGGGATCCACTTTCATTCTTCTGCATATGGCTATCCAATTTTCCCAACACCATTTATTGAAATGGTATATGTTTATATCTGTTTTAGTGTATGTTTTTGTCTGTTGTATTGAAGTTCAGTTAGTTATAGGTATTAATACATAGTTTGTTTTTCTGTTTTCTCTCTTCTCTATTGACCTATGTCTCTACTTTTATGGTTATTTTGGTTACAATATCCTTGTAGTATAATTTAAAGTTGGGTAATATGATGCCTCCAGTTCTGTTCTTTTTGCTTATGATTGCTTTGGCTTTTTCGACTTGTTTTTGGTTCCATGTGAATTTTAAAATTGTTTTTTTTAATTCTGTGAAAAATGACATTAGTATTTTGAAATAAATTTCTTTGAACCTGTAGATTATGTTGGGTAGTATGATCATTTTAACAATATTAATTCTTCCAACCCATAAGCTTATGATGTTTTTCCATTGCTTATCTTGTCTATGATTTTTCATCAGTGATTGTAATTTTCCTTCTAGAAATCTTTCACTGGCTGGTTAAATTTATTCCTAGATTTATTATTATTATTATTATTATTATTTTTGGCTGTTATAAATGGGATTGAGTTCTTGATTTGTTTTCCTCCACTTGGTCATTGTTGGTGTATAGAAATACTGCTGATTATTATATATTGATTTTATAACTTGAGACTTTGCTGAATTCATTTATCAAATTTAAGAGTCTTTTGGAAGAATTGTTAGGGCTTCTAGGTATAAGATCATATTATCAGTAAACAGAAATAACTTGACTTCCTCTTTTCTAATTGGAATGCCCTTTATTTCTTTCTCTTGCCCAATTGTTCTGGTTAGGATTCCAGTTCCATGTTGAATAGAAGTAGTGACAGTGGCATCCTTGTCTTGTTTCAGTTCTTAGAGGGAATGTTTTCAACTTTTACTCATTCAGTATAAAGTTGGATGTGGGTTTGCCATATATGGCTTTTATGATTTTATGTATGTTCCTTTTATGACAAAATTTCTGAAGGCTTATTATTATGAAGAGATGTTGGGTTTTATTGAATGCTTTTCCACATCTACTAAGATGATCATCTGGTTTTGTGTTTGATTCTGTTTATGTGGTAAATCATATTTATTGACTTGCATATGTTGAACCATCATTGTGTCCCTGGTAAGAAATGCACCTAAATGTAGTAAACTATCCTTTTGATATACTGTTGGATTTTATTTGTTAGTAATTTATTGAGAATTTTTGCACATATGATCATCAGAGAAATTTGATCTGTAGTTTTCTTTTTCTTTTTACACCTTTTCTTGGCTTTGGTACTGCCTTCATAGGTTGAGTTAGGGAGGATTCACTCCTTCGTCTTTTGGAACAGTTTCAGTAGGATTGGCAATGCTTATTTTTATGTCTGCTAGTATTGGGCTATGAATCCATCTGGCCCTGAGCTTTTTCTTTGGTTGTTTTGGGAGGATTTGTTTATTATTGATATAATCTTGCCACTTTTTCTTAATCTGTTCAGGGTTTCTGTTTCTTCCTGGTTAATTCCTGTAGGTTTTTTCACTTGTGAACACATAGTTTCTGATGATCTTTTGTATTTTGTGGTATTAGTTGAAATGTTTCCTTTTTCTTTTCTGATTATGTTTATTTGGATCTTATCTTCTCCTTTCTAGCTAGAGGCTTATCAATTTTGTTTATAGATTTGAAGCACATGTTTTTTCATTTAGTTGAACTTTATATTGGCTTTTGGGTCTCCATTTCTTGTATTTCTCTTTTTATCTTGGTTATATCTTTTTTTCTTCTAACTGGGCTTGGTTTGCTCTTGTTTTTCTAGTTCCTAGTGGTGCAAGGTTGGGTGTTAATTTGTGATCTTTCTACTTTTTTGAAGTAGGCATTTAATATTATAAACTTCCCTCTTGATACTGATTGTTTTTTCTGTGCCTTACAGGTTTAGATATGTTGTGTTTTCATTTGTATTTATTTTATAAACCTATAAAATTCCTGTTATTTCTTTGTTGACTCAGTGATAATTCAGCAGCATGTTGTTTCATTTCCATGTTTTTGTACATTTTCTGAAATTTCTCTTTGTATTAATTTCTAGTTTTATTGTCCCCTGTCTTTCCTCACCTGGGCAGAGCTACAGCTCTGTCAACCTGAACTCAGACCAAGGGTGAAGCACTGCCTGATTTTAAACTTGAAAACTCTTACCTTGGGCCTATGACCAGAGAGGGTGGAGCCCTTGTAAAGCAAACAGCATGGGCAAAACGCTGGGGGTGGGGTGCCAGTTGTTCATAATTTATTCTCATAGCAGCCTGTAACAGGCAGTGAGAATTGTCCTAGGTATAGTAGGAGAATTTGGGCTCCCATATCCCTCCCTTATCTGGACAGGGCTACAGCTGTATTAGCCCAGTATTTGCCTGAGAGTAGTGTTTTGCCTGATCATAGACCCAAAAACTGTTTTGGAGTCTGTGACTCTAGAGAGTGGAACCCTTCTCAGGGAAGCTGTGCTGATAGGAAACTGTCTGGAGTTCAGTTTACTCAGGACTCTGTCTCACAGCAGTCAACTGCAGGATAGTGGGCACTGCTCCAGATGCACGCTAGAAAGTCTATTTCTTTCTGCCTTTCCCCAGCAGGCAAGGGCTGCAGCTGTATCATCCCAATCGCAGCCCAAGGGTGAGGCTCAGCCCATGTCAAACTCTCAAAATGGCACTTTGGATGTGCTACAGGAAAGGTTGGAACTCCACCCAGGCAAGCAGCATGGTCTAGAAACTGTGAAAAATGCTGTCCCCTGATATCTCTGTCTCATAAACAGTTCCCAGCAGAAAGGTAGGGACTTCCCCAAGGGTGCATGGGAATACCTGGGCTCTGCTATCCCTCCTTGGAGCTGCATAGTGGCTACAACCATACGTAGGGTTCCCCATATCAAGGCTTTTAGAATGGTGGCACAAGCTGCTCTAGGCTTAGCTGTCACATGGGTCCCCTTTCTTATGCAGTCTCTGTGCTAACTCCAAGTAGCTACTCAAGGAATGCCCAAGACTTGTATAGGTCAGGGGGTTCTCTTGTTGCCGAGATTTTGAAAGCTCATCTTGGAGAATGGAACCTTGGGGGCTTCCCTCTTGCTATGCAGTGCATCTAGACGCTTCTTCTGGCTGTTCACCAGTCCCCAGTTGGGCAAGTTGCCCTGAACCCTTTACCCACTTTTGGTGCTTCCCTTCGCTTCTCTGGTGAATCCTAGCATTTTCTCCTAGACAAACTGTTCAAAATGTGAGAATCTTCTTATTATACAGTTCCTTTCTGTGGAGGATGCACGTACTAGCTGTGTCCAGTCAGCTATCTTAGAAATACATTCCAAGCATAAGCCCTTTAATCAGAGCCCTTTGAATATATTGCTGCCACTTTTGTTGGCCATTCTGTAGGAGTGAATTTGGATCTTTAGTTTACATAGGCCCATTCCATTTATCTCTTCAAATGCCTTGGTTTGCCTGTACAAAGCCCATATGAGTCTTACACAAAAAGCCACTCTATAACTTAAAACTTTTCAGGTTAGAGATTCCCACACTCTAGTGTAAACCATACAGTTTTAACTAGTGTAAGGAGCTTCTCTCACATAAAATTCTTGACTGCTTACTACTGGCTGATCAGGACCTTCAGTTGGGCATCCCTGGGTATGAGAAGCTTGAAGGAATACTTCTAATACCCTGCTTTTAGTGCTCACCAGCTGAATATCTGGCCTAAGGCAATGTTTTTCTCCCAACCTTTTCAGGAAAAAGTCAGAGAAATCACTGTAGGCAAAGACATTGTTGTTCTTCATTTGATTTCAACTCACTGAGACTATTATAGTTTCACTTAAGAATTTTAAAGTAAGTTTCAAGAATGTTTTGTTTTAGACAATAATGAGTAGCTGTCAGTTCCATTTCTGCTTAGGATGTAGTAAGCCATAAAAAATTAAGAAAATTGTTGCTTACATATCTTTTCTTAAACCCATGAAAGAACTGAAGTTGCAAGGTAGCTAAAGGAATTGAATCTCAAAGAGTGACTAGCCCCTCAGAGTAGAGAGAGGATGAATTGTTTCATCTTTAGCAGAACATAGGGGAAAGAAGAAGTTTCCATGAAAAGGGTAAGAAGAAATAGCTAAAATTTCAACAAATTCCTAAAGGCTAAGTGTGGCCTAGCATATCAATTTAGAATAACTGGAAGACCCATTCTCAAAGGGAATTCACAGTCATTTGCAAAGTCTTTTCCATGGGCTTTTACTGTATCCTCATAAGAAAGATTGACATCAGAGCAAAATAGCAGAGAGAGCTGTCCTTGGAACTACCAGAAAGAAGAGAAACTTTGGTTGCTATGGGGATGGATGCAGGCATGCTGAGAAGGTCCTGTCCCCAAGGCATAGTGCACAGATTTTACCTAACACTAGGCCTAGATGAAGAGGATCATGAACAACCCTAGTTACCAGCAGTAAGTAGCCTTGCGATAACAAGCAATAGAATTTACCACTGAGGGACTAGGCAAGAACTGGGAGAGATGTGTCCTCTGAAACATGTGTATTCATGGGCTGATGCAATCTAAGAGTAGAGTAGGGACACACCATGGAAAGCCCTCTAACACCCCGAGGTCTCATACTAAACACAAACTCAACACTAGAGGAATATAAAGATTTGTGTGCTGAGATAAAGACAGCAACAAAAAAGTTCAAACAGGACATTTTTTTTTTATTACGGTTGAAGAAGAGTTGAGCAAACGTATTTGATGGTAATTGTGGTTTGATCTTGTACCCACCTCCTGGTTGTTGTACCAATATTCATGCTGTTGAAGCCATATTAATGACTATGGCCATGGTGAATTATAGAAAATACATTTATCATTGTTTCCAGTAGAATGATTTTTTTTCAAATATTACATGCTGGAAAACATGTACAGGCAATTTGGCTTTATGAAATTTCTGCTAGGAAAATCAATAGAACATAGACAATGCTAAATGTTAAGGTTATTTTTTTAAAACAATATTTCCCTAGGTTCTCCAGCACATTCTCAAGCAGTTCTTTTATAAATTATGTAAACATTTGCAAGAAGCGATAGAATAACTGAAGAGAAAATTCATTTTTCAAGGTTAAATTTATTTATAATGCCTCATTCTTAGAAGGTCCTCCACTTTACATTCTACACATAAACATAATAGCACAGTTAGGAAACAGAAACTCAAAAATGTTGATTATAATATAATTTCCATCACTTCATCTATGAATTGCCCAAGATTTCAACTTCAAATTTACATATAACATATGCTCAAAAGAGAGAGAGGAAGAAAACAGTAACAGCATTTACTCGTACTGTTTTCAGAATTTCAACTGAAAATTTGTTGATTACAAAATCAGATTTGGAATTTAAGATTACACTGAAAGCATACAGATACAATTTTTCTTAAAAAAGCAGCAACCATCTCAAACAATTCTTTTCTGTTTACATAAAGAGTTAAAAGCAACCAACAATTTGGTTTGCTCATAAATTGTACCACAGCCCTGTTCTATGAAAAAATAAAAAAAACCCTGAATCTTAATGTAATTTTCTTAATATTTTGGTGGAGATGGAAAAAAGATAATATAAGCAAATTAACAACTCTTTTGTTTGTAGGTTATGCTGGTCCGAAAATAAAAAGTCAATTACTACCTATATCAAGCTTTGGTGCAATAGTATGATGATCTGTCAGTGTTCCAGGATATGGTCTGAAGGATAAAAGAAAAGAAAGCCCGTGGCCTCAATCTTGTCCTATGTGTAGATATAAGGTTTCACCAACTAAAAGTCGGGGGACTATATCTTTCTCATGTCTTCCTTAGGGAAAGGACAGTCTTTTTAAAATGTCTATATACAGACACACATATACATGTGTATATATTTATATATACATTATTTATTCATTTTGCTTGCTAAGATAGTTTTTGATCTTTTTGTTCAGGTATTTTAAACTGTAGAAAAATGTAATAGGCACTTGGATTGATTTTCTGGGGCACCCACAGCAAATGAAAAAAGAATCATTTGCTTCAAGAATTAATTGTCACATACCTTCTGGATTAGAGCTTCACTTTTATTTTGATGTAATTTGAACATACAGCATAGTCTGTTAAATCTTTTCTCTATTTCATTTTTATCATGCTTTCCTTTTCTGAGTACAGCAGTAATATATGTTTATTATATAAAATCCAAGTATCATACATATATGTCTTCCATAAAATTTCCTAAAGACATCAATAACTTAGGCTTGTGTACTTCCCATTGTGCTGCTTAAAATAGTATGATAGTCTGTGTTATAGAGAAAAAATGATAAAAAAAAAACCTTAGGATAAGATGCATGTGTGTGATTTTAAGGTTACATACTTATTCTCTGATCTTTCTTAGACCATATTCTGGGTCTGTTCTCTCCTTATAAATTATGATACCACTATTTTCAAGCCAATCTAAAGAATAACTTCAGGCTCAGCTCAAAGATTCAATGGTGTTATCAGAAGTTGTCCAAAAGAAATTCATTTTATTGAGATCTTGGCTCAGTAAAAATATCTTTAGTTTATTTTCCAAATGATGAAAAGATGTCAAACAAAGACACTGGAACTGAAAGAGTTTTGGCTTAATATCATTCATTTAAAAGATTAACAAAATACTATTTAAATTAATTATATTTAACTTTATTATACTGGTTATACACACTAACATCTCACCTACATATAATTTATTTAGTTCACAATCTCACCTACCCAGAACCTTGCTTGAAACCAAAAATAAAACCAAAACATATCCAAAATTATTCTTTCAAGGCCCAGCATATACACTGTCTTGGTGGACAGTACACGTGTGTATTTGTAAAAAAATAGTATTCTCCCATTGTTGAATATAGTGTTTTGTGTTGGTGGAAATCTTTCATACACTTTTTTCCTATCTATTTATTCTTTCAATGACTTAGGATAAATTTCAGAACCTTCCACTCTAATTTCTCTTTTTCTATTCTGCTTCATTTTGAACCTCTGTTACTAGGTTCATACACACTAATGATTGTAATGGCTTTTTGGCTAATTAATTCCTTTATATTTATGAAATGTCCTTCTATATCTCTAATACTTCTTGTTTTAACATCCATTTTGTTTGCTATTAATATAGTCACTTACATGCCAAGTTCTTATTTTTTCATGTTTTCCCCTATTATTTTACTTTTGATCCTCTATGTCTACTTATTTAATGGCATTTCCTTTAAAAAATTATATATATATGCACATATATCTATATATATATATACCCCTTTCATTTTTTATACAATTGACAATCTCTGCTTTTAAATTTGTATGTTCAGTGCTACTGTAGTTAATGTAATTATTGACACTTTGAGATTTAAGGCTACCATTTCACTTTCCATTTTCTATTTGTCTCATTCGTTCTTTGTTAATGTTTTCCTGCTACCCCCTTTTTGTAAATTAATTTAATATTTCTAAGTATTTAATTGTATTTCTTATTTTGGCTATATAGTTCCATTATAACTCATTGGTTCATTTTTTTTTCTAGTGGTTTCTTTAGAGTTTACATACACATCCTTAACTTATTTCAGTCTGCTTAGAATTAGTGTGATATCATCGGATGTATAATTTAAGACTCTTAGAATATTATGCTTGCATTTATCACTTCCTGGATTACTGTGCCATTGCTACCATCCATTTTACTTGCACCTCTACAATATTTCCTATTTGTCATTTTTATTACTTTTTTTAAAAAATTAAATTGTCTTTTAATAATATTCAGAAATGGGAACAAAAGTGTTTTCTATTTACCTACATATTTTTTATCTCTGGTAGTCTAAGTCTGAGGTTTTGTGTGGTCTCACTTCACTTCAGCCTAAGGAATTTCCTTTATGATTTCTTATAGTATAGGTTTATTGGTAAAAATTATCCCTTTCTTTTTATGCCTGCAGCTTCTGCTATACTTCCAGAATCATCAGAATCTGCATCACCAGGAATCCTTCAATAGGCTCCTAAGTTGTCTTTTCATTACTAGTTTTATTTTATTCTTCATCAGATTTATCCTACTAAAAACATAATCTGATAATCTAAGTTTATTCTCAAAATTTCCAATATTCTAATAGCCTTCATGATAAATATTAAACTGTCTTGTTATTCAAAAAATTCTTCAGTATCTAGTCTATGCCTACTATCTATTATAAATCTGTGACCTGTACTTGATAGTGCCAAAGCAAACTCCTTTGAGTTCCTAGAATTCTAGCTATAATTTGCTATTAGTTATGTATTTTTACCAATATTCAAAGTAATAATTTTGTTATATACCACAGAAGAAAACAAGAAAAATTTCACAAAATCACAAGTGTTATCTAAAATATAAAGCAGAAGGGAATAGAGATTTCTCCCAAAGAAATCTTCAGAATTTAATTTTAATCTCCTTCAAGACAAGCAAGTTCCTGACTTTTGACTGGGGACCAGTAAGTCTGAACCCATTGTTAACTGTTACCTCCATTGTATAAGTTAATAAATAGTCTCCATTTGTTATTTGTTATGATCTGTTGTCTTTCCATACTTCAATAAAATGATAAATGAAGCAATTTGTTTAAGGTTAAACAGATATTGAGACAGTATTTACGACAGTCCTCAGTTCTATAGGACTATAAGGCTGGCAAGTATCAGAACTCTTTATGTTTTCATGCTGTAGACATTGTTAACCTAGATAGTTGTCAACATTATCCTACTATTGTCACAACCATAGATCATAAACAGAGAGCTAATATAAGTATTGTTGCTGTCTGTTTTGGAACAAAAATCTCTTACCAGTGAATAACCGCATCAATGTGCTAATTTTCTTATCTGTAACATGTTATTCATAATCATTCCTTATGGAAGGGAATGGAAATTGTTTGTAATAAAAGTAATCTCAGGTATTTGTAAGATATTATAAGATATTTATAATAAAAACAAATGTTATAAACTTCCTTGAGTTGCCTGAAATGTATGATAGGAAAGCAAGTTATTAGTGGTTGAAATGTGATTTCCTCAAATCCCACCCATCATTTTAAATGCAATCTCTTGGTAACAGTTTGTTCAGCCAAGATTAACATAAGCCAATATACACATTTGTAGAAAAATGTAACCCAAGTACTTTGAGGAACACTGACATATTTTAGATTAAAATGCCAAAAAATTGAATTTTCTTAATTAGTTTCAAAAATGACATCTTTTAGAGGAAAAACTGTTTTTAAAAACACCTCTATGTCCTTATGTTACATCTATCATACCAGATACTGAATTATATAAATGGGCGAAAATAATGAAAAGCAACTAATCTCAATAGCTATAGCTCACATTTTTTCCTGGTTGACATATGAGGCAAGATGCCTCAAAAGTCTTTAGCTACGTGTTCTGTAGATAAATCTCATAATGTTGCTGTTTATCTTGGCAGCACTGTAAAATATTAGAAAGCTGTGATTAGAATTCTCAAAGTTTTAAGCTATAACAGGATTTACTCATGTTTTTAGTTTGTAAAATCAAATAATTAAAACTTCTGTCTCTTTTGCCTCCTTAAGCAAATATCCTTTTTTTAAAATTTTAAATTGTTTTTTATTTTGCTATTTATTTATTTTTCAAATTAATACAAGGGTACAAATTTTAGAATACATTGTTCTCACTTCCAAGGTAAAGTTCAGGTTATAGAAGAGTCCTTTACCCTGGGGACGTGCTGAACAATCCTCTCCTTATGCACATTAGGTGAGGTCTTGTCAATCACATTCCTCCCCCTCCCCTTTCCCTCTCCCTTCTCACACACCCCCTTGCTAGACTGTATTTGTGTTTTATTGTTCATATGGGCATATAATTATTTATATATTGGATTCATATTAGTATTGAGTACATGGATTTTTTTTTCATTCTTGAGCTACTTTTCTAAGAAGGAATGTGTTTCTACTACAGGTAAACATAAAAGATGTAAAGTCTCCATCTTTTCTTATGGCTCAGTGGTACTCCATGGTACACATATGCTATAGTTTGTTGATCCATTCATAGGTTGATGGGCATATGGGTTTCTTCCACTACTTAGCAATTATGAATAGACCTACAATAAACATTTTGATACAAATGCCTTTGTGGTAGCATGATTTTTGTTCTTCTGGGTAAATACCTAGTAATGAAATTGTGGAATCAAATGGAAAGTCAACTTATAATTCTTTGAGAATTCTCCATATTTATTTCCATAAAGTTTGTATTAGTTTATAATCCAATCAGCAGTATAGAAGTGTTCCTTTCTCTCATACATGCCAGTATCTGCTGTTTGAGGACTTTGTGAAGTGTGCTAATCTTACTGGATGGAGTTAGGTCACATCTCAGAGTGGTTTTGATTTGCATTTCTCTGATGATTAGAAATGATGAAAATTAAATTTTTTTTTTTATTTTTTACATACACATGTGTCTATTAGGTTTTCACTTTTTGCCTTCACAGAATTAAAAAGGTTTAAAATTTAATAACAATAACAATGTTTAAGATAAGGACTAGAAACAAAAACCTTGTAAAGAATGAATGAAGATAAATACCTTCAGAAAAGAAATCAGATGATTGCTGCATCGAAATTTTAAGCAATAATAACAATAATGAAGCAAAGAAAGGGACATTCACATTGTCAGATAAGAGTGTGTCTATTATAGAATGCTTTGACTCTAAGGCTCATTATGTAGTCATCAGTTAACTTCTTTTTTTTTCTAAAGTCTCAAAGAATGGACAACTAATATTTATAAATAAAAGTAAAAGATAATTTCAAAAAAAGATGATGCTAAATCTTATAGACAACAGAAAAAGAAGAAATATTTCAAAATCATTCTACTTAAACTGGATACACCTGATATTAAAATTGGAGAAAATATATTATTTTAAAAAGGAAATTACAAACATATTTCACTTATAAATGAGGATGCAATATCCTAAACAACATATTAACAAGTTGAATTAAAAATTAATGTTTAAATAATGTACTTTGGTCAAAATTAAATCCAATT